>CAIGQZ010033112.1:7743715-7754866 GCA_903798205.1 Danio tinwini
TTTTTTTTCTTCCATCAAAAAAAAAATATCAGGCTACCTCAAATTGATCGCTCTATAGAAAATAGGCATTTAATTAATGCTCCGCTGTTATTCTTATATCATAAACCTCTCAACATTTTTACAAGAAGTCATTATTTTAAAGATTATGTCTTGAGCATCTGGTTTTACCTTAGAGCTTGTGTGCTTTTATTTCCTCTCCCATTTATGGTTCTTGTGCACGCGCTGCGTGTGATGAACGACAATGGCGAGGCTCATTTGTTGACTTATTGTAAAGTATAGGCTACTATAGCATTTAACAAATTTGTTGTTTACATATGATATTGCTTTAATTTGCATACATGTTTTATAAAATGAAAGCTATAAAATGAAAGCCTCAGTTATCATTATGCAAAAATCAAGAAAATCTTTGCATTTGGTCGATTCATAAATTATATAGGGATGGATAAATGGATATTTTATAAGAACTATTTATATTATTATTAACTATTACTACAAACTGTAATATTCCAAATGGAAAAAAGGTTGGTTTGTTGGTTGTACACTAAATTATCACAACTATAGCCTATTTGTTGTGTTTATGAGCGGTGCTGCAGCACGATCTGATGGAGAGAAAATCCTGACACTGAATTGTGGCTGGCTTGTTTCCAAAGCAGCGCACATTTCAGAATGTTTTGTTTTGTTTTTCTTTCTCCAATTGTGCAAATAAACAGAAGTGTTTATGAAGTGACTCCAGGACAGAGGCGATCAGCATCAGCGCTGGTTTGGCATCAACTCGTCTGTGTCAAGCCAGACTACCAGTAATATTCTTCTTTCATTTTGCTTCTTTTGCAAAATATGTCTGTAGGCACGTGTGGTTGCACTTGTTATGCAGCCAATTAAAAAAATTATATTAATATTTTTAATCCTTTAACTGATTAATCGGTTAAAAATGCACCCTTTCAGTTAACGGTCAATCGGTTATTATGAGCATCCTTAGTCTGAATATGTTTGAACTATTATGAAAAGATTCTCAGATTCTTCACACATCCTAGATTCTCACCACAATTGTTAAAATGTTACTTAGAAAATAAATTAAAATCAAATACCACCAAACGGCCCATACTATAGAATTTGTAATCTACTTTATAAATATTGGGCAAAATAGATTTCATTCTGCTTAAGCTATTCACAAAAATAAGGGATGTCCCCTGCTGGTAATGTTTGGTACTGCGCCAAAATAAAATGTTACTGAAAGCTAATTTCTTGAAATATCAACTTCAAATTTGGAAAATAATTTGTTCAAGTACTTAGCTATGATTTTCTGTCAATTTTAAAGTAAACTCCCAATTCATATAATAACAAAATATACATTTATTGTTTTATTATCATCATAAACTTAAATGCATATCAATTGTTTTTCTTTAAAATGAGACCAAGTGTTAAGGAACAAAACGTAAAATATATATGCAAATATATACGTATCCTCTAGGGTTTATGTTTTGTTCAAATATAATTTTGATAGAAAAATGATCACATCAGTATTTCTGAGAGAGTTTATAATTTCTAATGGTATATTATTGACATTTAAGCATAAATAAGACTGACTCAGATGTCTACCAGTCTAATCTAACCTTCTATCTAGTGTTTGTGCGGAGTTGATGGCGTAGTAAACATTTCTTCCTCCTCTCACTCCTAAACGGGCTCAGCTGTTGTAAGTGAGGGGCGACTCAGTGCCAATTCATTACAGCTTAGCAAGAGATGCCAACACCTAAAATGCCATCAAACGTAACACCCATTTTAGCTGTGCCTGTCTGAGTACCGAATACTGTGCCAACTGAGCCTACTTTCCACTGGATGATTTTATCACTCGAGTAAATCACCTCTCACTGCAGACACTTGTTTATGACAGCTTTTTAAAAATGGCAGGTTTATTAGCAGCTGGGTTTAGTCAAAGTCAGCTCGCTCAACGGCTGTCCTGCTAACACCCCAGGCCGCTCCAGCTCTTTATCTTCTGTGGAGAGGGGAGAACCTTACAGAAAAACAACAATCTGTGCAGCAATCCACCAATCAGGCCTGTGGTAGATTGGCCAGATGGAAGCCACTCCCCGCCTGGAATTTGCCAAAAGGCATCTGAAGGACTCTCAGACCATAAGAAACAAAATCCTCTGGTCTGATGAGACTAAAATTGAACTCTTTGGAGTGAATGTCAGGCGTTACGTTTGGAGAAAACCAGACACCGCTCATCACCAGGCTAATACCATCCCTACAGTGAAGCATGGTGGTGGCAGCATCATGCTGTGGGATGTTTTTCAGCAGCAGAAACTGGAAGATTAGTCAGGACAGAGGGAAAGATGAATGCAGCAATGTACAGAGACATCCTGAATGAAAACCTGCTTCAGAGTGCTCCTGACCTCAGACTGGGGCAACGATTAATCTTCCAGTAGGACAATGACCCAAAGCACACCACCAAAATATCAATGGAGTGGCTTCACAACAACTCTGTGAATGTCCTTGAGTGGCCCAGCCAGAGCCCAGACCTAAATCGTATTGAACATCTCTGGAGAGATCTGAAAATGGCTGTACACCATCGCTTCCCATCCAACCTGATAGAGCTTGAGAGGTACTGCAAAGAGGAATTGGCAAAAATTCACAAAGACAGGCATGTCAAGCTTGTGGCCTCAATTTTCAAAAAAGGTCTTGAGGCTGTAATTGCTGCCAAAGGTGCATCAACAAAGTATTAAGCAAAGGCTGTAAATACTTATGTACATGGGATTTTCAGTTTTGTTTTGTTTTTTTATTAATTTGCAACAATTTCAAAAAATCTTTTTCACATTGTCATTATGGGGAAATAAATGAATTTAATCCATTTTGGAATTAGAAAAAGTAAAGCACTATGAAAACTTTCTGGATGCACTGTATGTGAGGGTTATAGTTAGGTGCTAACCAACTATAAGCAATAATGTAGCTAATCATTTTTGACAAAAAGTAATGCTCCTTGGTAGTTTGTTAGATTTTTTTAAATAACATTCACTAATATTATTAATACTTTACTTGAATCAAACATCTAAATTACAAGTATTCTTCTGGGATTAATGGTGTACTGTATTTTTTTCAAAAAAGTTAACTAAATAAAGTAACATAAATAACAATATAAGTAATATATAAAATAACAAATGGAACCGTACTGTTTCAAATTAGCATACATTTTTTTACTGAAATCAATTTTACTTTTTTGTAAACTCGACTGTATTTTCCCCCAAATTTTTACAGAATCCGTAATAAGGAAATCAGCTTTTTTTTCTTTCAATTTTCATGGTTACACTACATTGTAATAAGCAAAACTAAATGATTAATAATGGTGCTTCAACAATGATTCAAAATAACATAAGAAATCAGGACAGAAATACATTACTATTATACAGTAGAACATCAGGGTATAAGCAGGAATCCTAAGGGAAATTTCAACACTTTTTTAAGACTTTTGAAAGACCTTCTCGGAATATTTTAAGACCTCATCGCCACGAAGTTCTAATCAGTATCAAACATTTAACGTAATAAACAGTTTTAATAAACAGTTGTAGTTAAACAAACAAGTGGAGCACAACCGTGCAACAGAACTTAGATAAGCTCGGAAGAAACAAACCTTGAAAGAATAAATTACATGGTTGTTTTCAGCCACTGTTTAAACTCGTCTTTCTCCAACCAGGAGTATGCAAACTTGCATTATCCCATTTTGTTGTCTGTTTTGCTCTATATCAGGGTTATTCAATTAGTTTGTCATGGGGGCCAGTTCATAAAAAGCATCCCAAATGAGGGGCCGGAGAGATTTGACTTGCAATATAAGTGATGACACAACAGAAATATAAGAGCACATATGTTGTACTTTTACTCCTTAAGACACCCATGTTGCATTTTTCTACAAAAAAATGTTAATATGTTGTATTTTGAAACTACATAACATCACTGCATTATAAAATGTGGCTTTTTTTTTTTTTTTACAAACATTCAAATGTTGTATTTCAATACACAACAAAAGCAGTGTATTGCTTAAGTAAGCTTCTTCTACATTCAAACACATTCAAACACATTCATATGTTATGTTTTGAACTGCATAACAATTATGGATGCAACAATAATAGATTTTGGTCTGAAGAATAATCATGGTTTCACAGCTATCACATCTAATGTAAATTTAAGTATTAAAATGAACTGTTGTTATCATCTGCGTTCATACATACATAATCATTTTAATAATTTGCAAAAATTCGTCTAACATATCTTTCGTTTACATTGCACTGAAAGCTACGCACAACTCTCACCGCTATGGCGTGAGATGTTTTCTACTCGCTGTGTCTTGCGCACGCATATTAGTATATATTCTAATATTGGAAACAATGAACTTGCGCCTGGAAAAGACGCGATATGTGAATGGCCCGCTGCTATAGTTAATCCAGTGTGGCATAACTTTGTTTAGTTGCAGCAAGTTCGTTCCGTGCAACAGAAACTCGGTCTTGAGAGCCTTTAAGCTTAAGTATCCAAATGTTTTCGACTGCTCGCGCCACTCGCTTAATGTCAGGTGACTTACGCTCTGCGCAGTCTTTAACTGCAGCTCGGGCTGTATTGAACAGATGGACGTCACTTCATAACTATAGCAGCTATTTTTTGATTAAAAATAAACTAAATTTATTTTTGATGTCTTGGTCACACTATTTGGAGGGCCAGAACAAATTGCCTCGCAGTCCACCAATTAAATAGCCCTGCTCTGGTTTCACTACATGTGGAGAGCGTCACATCACCTTCCTGCGTTTGTCGCAAATTACGTGACCTGAACCAATCGAGGAAAATAAATATATTTCAGCTTTTTTGGAGTCTAACATTTTGGACAACGCTAGAACAAAATTTAAGACCTGGTAAAAACGGGATTAAGACTTTAATACCTTTAAAGGGCCTTAGTTTTCTTATAATTTATTTATCAACTTTTAATACTTTAAGAACCCGCGGACACCCTGAACATACATCTCAGACTAGTAATAATTACAAATCAACTTAAATTTTATGTACACATCATATGATAATCTCATATGAAATGGCGAAATGTTTTTGAATTGATGTCACCTGAAATTACTTTACCACTAGGTGTGGTAAAGCACAAGAAGCGTCCTATACGGACGCAGACATACAGCAGGTCTGTTACTTCAGTCCCGCTTCTGCAGGGTGTTCTTCCGCAACTGATCATTCCCACTATTCACTCGGTTTACTCGCTGTCTGCTAAAAACAGATTTCTTTTCAATGTACTGTTCCCGTTAAATTAAGAGAGAAGAGCTGAACGCTTTCTCTTTGTTTAAGTTTCATTCACCATGATGGTGCTAAGTGAAACGGAGCTCTTTGGAATCATAATAAAATCAAAAAGAAATGATAAATAAAAATATGTTGTTTCCTTGATAATGCATGCATAATGTAAACAGAAGTAATCAATACTTTAAAAGTGCTCAATTATTAAGATGTGTTGACATAATTATTATCTGCATAATTGGTTGAGACTGTTGAGTCGATATGTAAAACAGAAAAAGGGGAAATTTAAGCTTTTTCTTTCTTTTTTTTTCTTAAGCATTTTATTTGAACATACAATGTTCAAAAAGCCCTACTTTTATTTAACTAATACGAGAACATGCACATCTACAGTCACATTTGTGAAGCTGTTGCATTGTCAGGTGTTTGTTACCCAATAAATATGTTTATTGTTCTTTGAGTAGTCCTGTAGGCAGTTTTTTTTCTATAGCACAAACCATACAGTACCCAAACCGTGATCCTAAAACCATGATACATACCGAACCGTGAGTAGATTGAACCGTTACACCCCTAGTATCAAAGTGTGTATGTGTGTAAATGTAATTATAAAACATACCTTAAGTCCTTGAATTTTATTACAGATGACTCGGACTTTGCGCTTAATGGCAGCATCTCCCTCTGTACTCCTAAAAACAAAACAAAAAAAACATATTAAAAACATATTACTAATGATATTCAGTCTTTAAATATTACTGTGATGCATCAGAATAAAGGTTTACCCCTGACGAAGAGCATCGTAGATAATCTGCTGGATCTGGTCTTCAGGTGAGAACTCTGACCCTGAACTTTGACCCTGGTCCATCAAGAGATCTGGAGTGACCTAAATAGAAATAACAACATATTAAACCAACAAACCACGCACTAAACCACAAGCCACACAGAATAAAAGTTCAGTTGCTTCAAAACATCTCGGTAGCCTTTTTTAACAACTGATACGTCTGAGTAGTAACAAAAGTGTGCATTCTGTCATCTGAGACCATCAAGCTAAATCCAGCTAAATGACATTCAATGCCAGAGAGAACAGAGTATCGGGTTGATGAATTGCTTTACTGTATCCGACTCAATTTACACTGTTCCAAATGCCTTTCAAGGCATCAGACATGCACTTTTCACTTTATAAAGTTAGATCTGTTTTTTTTTTTACCTAAATTTGCATAAATTCCAGTCAAAGAAAAATATGCAATCCCAAACAAACAAGTGAAGAGAAAGGTTTCAAAATACTGTCACCATTTATTTCAAATACAGAAGATATAGGTCCCTACACTGAAAGAGTTCACCCAAAACCTTCAAAAAGAAATTTTTAAATGTATCCACATGAATAATGTTTCATCCAAGTCTTTTAAAGTGACATGATCACTTTATATAATAAGAGGTTTTATTAGAGGGGTAGTTCACCCAAAAAATTAAGATGTACTCCCTATTTATTCTCCCTCAATTGGCATAGTAAATTTTCTTTTTCAGTTGAGCACAAGATATTTTGAGTAATGTTAGAAATGTGTAACCATTGACTCCCATAGTAGAAAAAAATTAATACTATGAAAGTCAATGGTTAAATGGTTAAATAACTTTTTTGTGTAACAGAAAAATCTAACTCAAACCGGTTTATGACAAGTGAAGGTTGAGGAAATGATGACAGAATGTTTAGTTTTGAGTGAACTACATCTTTAAGGCTTTAATGATTTAATTAAGGCTCAACCATGTGAGCTAGACACATAACAAACCTCACTGGTTGTGTGGATGCTCACATGTTCCACATGAGCCACAAAAATGAACCTCACTCATTCTCAAGTGTCAAGCAAGTATGCTTATGTGATCAAAACTGAATTTTGTAAACATTATTCTCGTACCAATGTTTCTACTGTATATAAATAAAAGTTTAAACTGACTCTGTTCATCAAATAAAGTGGCATCAAATAAAATCTCTCATTAGGGCTGCACAATATTGGAAAAATCTGACATTGCAATATTTTGTTTTTCTGCAATATATATTGCTATATAAATACAATTTCATCAGATGCCGTGAATAGCTCTATTTGGAAATATATCAATAATTTAGATTGACTAAGGTGATTTTGTAAGAATCATGTATAAGAAATAATAAACAAATAGTAAGCAAAAATAATTACAATAAAAGTACAATAATTAATAATAAACAGTTAAAATAAGCATTCAGGTACAAAAATTTTATAATTAAAATTCAAATGTGAAACAACACTGTATAGTCATCCTTTTATTAATATTTCAGTAAAATTATTCTTCATTAAAATTACAAATGTTGCACTTTTCTTTTCTTTTCTTTTTTGTACCGATTGCTCTTGAAATGCCTTTAAAATGCATGCCAATGATAAACTTTCAGTCTGTTATGGTTATAATTTGGTGGTGCTGATCAATAATAACCCCAACTCAACACTGTATATTCTGCGATGGGACCATTGCATACACACACATTGTGATATCGATGCTGAAACAATATATTGTGCAGCCCTACTCCTCAGAACATTGTGATTATGTACTTTTTTATGTACTCAACACTGAACATTTTGATTAAACTTTTTATATGGATTTATTTTCCATCTTCAGGTTTAAAATGGATTACACCAATTCTTAATTCTTATTAGTCAAATTAGTTTAAAATATTTCATTTACTTACTGGAGGCTTTCATTGTCTTAAAACTTTATGATCTTAATGGGCACTAAAGGTTTTATGTACTTAACATAACACTAAACATTTTGATTAAACCTTTCATATGGATTTATTTTCCATCTTCAGGTTTTCAGACAACACTTTCAAGGGAGAGACAAAAACTACAAGATGTAGAAATAAAGCCAGCAAGCAAGAAATCAAAATTTGTATTCTAAAGATGAATGAATCTTACTGAGGCTTTGATAATTTTTCAAACAGATTATTTGGATGGCCATGGCTAATAAACATGATAGAAGTAGTTGGAAATTGAGAAAGCTGTGCTATAATTCTCTGAAATCAAAGAGATTTGAGAGCCAAAAAGGGAGGGAACGCACTCACATGTCCATCAGATGGAACAGATGAAGTGACGGCTGTGACTTTTGCAATAGAACCTGATCCGCGACCCAGGCTGCTGTAAGCAGACGCAGGTGACGAAGACGATGGTGAAGAGTATGTTTTAGGAATGAGAGACGGAGCAGGTAAAGGTGAGGTTGAATCAGGTCTGTCGTCTGCATTTGGGACAGGATAGCGCCCCCTGGTGGCGGTTGCAGAGTTATCCACCTGGGAAGAGCTCCCGTCGAACCTGTTGACAAGTCTGTGGACAGGGGTCTGACGGGTAGAGCTGGGGGCTGATTGGATCTGAGTGTGCTGGTTGTGCAGTGCTATTTCGATGGATTCGGATGAGGTGTGGTGACTGCCTCCACCTCTCCCTCTCCCCAAAGTGCCATTCAGCCCTGTCTGGTAGGAGCCTCCCCACTGATTTCTCTCCATTCTTTCTCTGGGTTGCTCCCTTTCAGATCCCATACCAATTCCTCCATCCAGGTTGCCGTAGCTTCCAGAACGTCCATCTCCAAGTGGACGTCGGAGCTGATCTGTGAAGTCTTCAGGACTGTGTTCTCTGTCCAACAGTGAGCCGTGAGACTGAGCCCGACGGATAGGGGTGTTGTCTCCAGATGAGAAATATGGCCCCTGGATTACACCATCTTCTCTCCTCCTAACACACAGAGAATACGAACAAATCGATTACACATTTTGACTAATTTGAATTGGTCAAATTAGCTTAGGATACTTTATTTACCTACTGAAGGCTTTCATTATCTTAAAACTTTAGAATCTAAATGGGCACAAAAGATCTGATGTACTTTATATAACTGCTGAGATATTCAGATGGTAAGGTCAGGCTTTGATGTACTGTAAACAACATGGAAGCATTGGTCCATCGTGCCCTGTCAACAGTTTATGTTAGAGCTAAATTGGTGTGGGGGAGATTTTCTTGGCACACAATGGGACCCTTAGTACAAACTGTGTTTTGTTTAAATGCCACAGCTAACCTAAATATTGTTGAGCTCTGTATGACCACAGTGTAACCATCTTGTGATAGCTATTTCCAGGAGGATAAACCATCATGTCACAAAGCTTCAAATCTCAAAACTCAAACTAAGTCTAAGTGAACATGACAGTGAGTTCACTACAGTTTCTAGATCTCAATACAGTAGAGCTCCTCTGGGATTTGGTGGAAGAGGATATTTGAATCATGTATGTGCAGCCACCAAATATGCAGCAGCTTCATGTTATCATGTCAGTAATGGAACTAAATCTTTGAGGAACGGATCCAGCTTCTTGTTGGATTTATGTCAAAAGGAGTCATAAACGTTCTCTAATCAAAAAGAGGTCCAGTTTGATACTAGCAAGGAAAAGTAAACCAATAACGTTTGAGGAGTGTTAAATTTGCCTATTTGACTATTAACATTGTAAACATTCAACTACTTAGGGAAGGGTGACATGAGCCAAAGTTTGGGTGATATACACTAATATAAAATATATTTATAAAACCTAGATTCATATAGTATTGTATGCATAAATTAAGTGGTATGCACAATACGGGACACCAAATCATAAATGCTTGATCATTATATTGTCTAAAAACTAAAAGTACTGTACATGATCAGTATCTGATAAACACTTTTCTACATCCTACTTTTCCCACATGCATACACTGTAAAACCACAAGTGAAAAGTAAAAATCACTAAATGAAGTAAGTTAGTTTTTTTTTTAATACAGTTACTTTGACTTAATGAAAAATAGTTATGGTAACTCAAACTGAATTTATTTATTTATTTATAAGTTATGAATGAATTAATTATATTTTTTTGTGTTAACTCTAATGCTTAAAGTTAAATATTTAAGTTTATTTATTCTAGTTTTTGTCTAGCATACAACAAAATTATATTTAAACGAGATTACAAAGAAGTACACTTTAAAACAAAGGTTCTTTATTGATATCAGTATTTATTTATTTAGGTTTTAATGCCATATCAGCAGCATTGGCTATATTCATGGCAAAAAATATACATAATATAATCTTATCAGTTTCTTAACAAACATACATTTAAAAAAAAAAAAAAACTAAAAAAAAACCCATACAATTAGCGACAGTACTGAAAAGAGTCATATACAATATTTTAGCTTGATTAAAAATAAAATATTCTAAAATTGCTCCAGAAGGCACTTTTTCATACTTACTTAAAAAATTTCCCAAATAAAAACGTTCTCTAATATCATTTAAAAATACACATTCTATTAAAATGTTTTATCGTCAAAATATTCTTACACAAGTCTAAGTTTTTCTTGCCCTTTCAATAAATATGCATGTGTAAGTCTTGAGTGTATTGATATCAGTGGTTAAAAACTATTAACTTCATGAAAAAGTTCATGTCTGTATCTGAGAAATAAAAAAAAATTATAAAAATAAAAATAGCACGTTACTCAGGCAACTGAAGGGAAAACCCTGCACATTTTTCCCCTCAATACCCGCATGGCATGTAGCCATTGTGGCAGTGCAAGAGGAGAGTCAGACAGAGGAGACGATTAACGGCTGACAGAAAGTACTCCCAGGTAAGCACTGCGAACTACTTCAGTATATTTATTTTACTTTTAAATGTTTTTGCATATTGTTGTAATGTCACGTTGGTCAGTCAGCAATGTTATGCAGTTTAGGCTATTTATGAGGTGAAAGACACGTTAGCTCAATACTCTAAGGCTAACGTTAGCTATGGCATTATTTATTTTGTCGTATTTTTGCAGTGTAAAAATAATTTGTGTTGTTATATTTTCTCATATATATATATATATATATATA
>CAIGQZ010033112.1:7771370-7785286 GCA_903798205.1 Danio tinwini
GAGTGTGTGTGTGTGTGTGTGTGTGTGTGTGTGTGTGTGTGTGTGTGTGTGTGTGTGTGTGTGTGTGTGTGTGCGTGCGTGCGTGTGTGTGTGTGTGTGTGTGTGTGTGTGTGTGTGTGTGTGTGTGTGTGTGTGTGTGTGTGTGTGTGTGTGTGTGTGTGTGTGTGTGCGTGCGTGCGTGCGTGCGTGTTTTATAACAATTTTTGTTGCTTTTGTAGAACAATAGGGTTTTTTCTTTAAAAAAAACCCAAAAAAACAGTGATCTTCCCTGCCTGACTGAGATACAATATAAAGTTTATCAGGTTAAACAAGAAGCACTGCATTAAATTATATTCTTCTGCGCCATGTCTTTTAAATATGAAAATTAATTTTACCCCAGTATTTTCAATGGAGTTTCTGCTCTAGCCTGCTGCTAATGATGGCGCCTCAACTTTTAATGGTCTTTTGCCTCTTTTTACACTTCAACAACCAAACAGATGCTAGCGTCTATTTAACTTAATATATTTGAATGACATTACAACATCAATGCTGTAAAAGGAACTTTATAAAATTGAATATAGGTACATAAAGCCTTCACCGGAGGTTTATTATTGGCTGAAAAACACTAGCTGTGCATATATAGCCCATTAAACTGAATTTTACTTCAATAAACTGGCAATGTATTATTTCCTTTTTTTATTTTTTACTTTTAATATTTTCATTTATATTTCATTTAAATCTATTTTAGTCTTATTTTAATAAACAAAAATATATATTTTATATATATATATATATATATATTTTTTTATATATATATATATATATATATTTTGGTTTACAATAACATTACTGATTTAACTCTGTTTGGTCAATTATGAATTTCTGCGTGATGACAGTAAAAGAGTTTTTACTCTGTAATAACAGTGATCCAGTCAGACAAACAGCCAAAATTCAGCCACGGTCTAAAGCGATCCATTTCCTCTGTGTCAGTGTGTCAGTGGCCAGGCTAACAGAGGCTCCATTTAGCCACTCAGCACTGCATTATCCCATAGGCTGAATGGAGGGAGCCTGTGAGTAGGACGAAGGGGGAGCAGAAGGACCCTCTTCCCATTATTACAGTGAAGTGGGGCAGAAAACAAGGGCAGCTATGCTGAGAACACTGGCTTCTCTATCACACTCGCTCTCTCCTGCTCTCACACACTGATCCAAATCAAAGATGTCACTCTTCCCTACTGTATCCAACTGTACATTCTGAACAAACACATTAATTTAACCAGTCTAGAATCAAGTATCTATGAGTAAAGGCCAAACTTATGCGAATCGACGCATTGCATTTTTATTCTTTATTATATATATTAAAACTGCTTCTCTTACTAAAAATGTTATGATGATTTGTGTCAAACGCTTTTAATATTAAATCCAACTTTGAGTTATTCATTAACTATTAAGCATTTTTTCCTCACTGTATATTTGTGTTGTGTATGTATTTATGTTGTTATTTCCATATTCTTTGATCTGTTTCTGCTGCAATGCCACATTTTCCTCCTGACCTGTCGTGTGTCATTCTGTTTCCCCATCTCATCCTCTCCTATTCATTCCCATCCCAACCTCATCAATCTGAAAGACAGTTTTAACCCTAGACTATGAAACTGTTGAATTTGGAAGATTTCTGAAATGTATTTTTAAAGGTATTTAATGTGAACAAAAGTGTGCTAGATGGTCACAGCAACAGCAGTTTTACAAACAATGATTCTTGAAAGAAATAAGTTTTAATATTAAATATAAATTTTCTACAATACAAAAACTTTCACAAGCTGTGTTTATATTACACACATTAGACAAATAGTTTAAGTGCTGAAAATGGCAGCAAACACACTGGCTAGAGTGACATCAGTTTTCCAATCTTTAACATTTTAATAATTGTTAATACTGCAAAAATACAGATAAGTTCACACACAATAGGAATGAGACAATAACTTGGTTTCAAGGTTTACTGCGGTTTGGAAATGTCAAGGTTTTATACCGTTTCTAGTGTATACAGTATGTTATTTTATTTATTTTTTATACGTGTTTTTATCAATGTTTTATTTAGTTTTTTTAAAAGACTGAAAAGGACTCCACATTAAAAGCTACTGGTCAACCCACGATTCAGAAAGTGTCTGAAAAACAAATCATTTATGCACTAACATCCTGTAGACCAGGGGTGTCCAAACTCAGTCCTGGAGAGTCGGTGTCCTGCAAAGTTTAGTTCCAACCCCAACAGACACACCTGGGCTAGCTTATTAAGCTCTTACTAGGCTTTCTAGAAACATTCATGCAGGTGTGTTGAGGCAAGTTGGAGCTAAAATCTGCAGGACACCAGTCCTCCAGGACCGAGTTTGGACACCCCTGCTATACACCAACTATAGATTTGAACAGTGCAGTGGCTTACTTAATATCCAAAGAAAAGAAAGATATCCAAAGATGCCTTTTTTTGTTTGTTTAAGAAATCGGTTTTTGAAACTAATGAAGATGTCAGGCTAAATAATTCAAATAAATCATTGTTTTCTGCTATGTGTACGGTATCAAAACTTGTTGTTTTTTTACTCAGACATTTAAAAAGCACATATTTTAGAGCAGAGAAAGTTGATATTTTTATCCAAGATTACCGTCAGAATCTTAATCCGGCTCATGTCTACACACAACTAACGTTAAAACGACAAAACTGGTGGAATAGTTTTCAAAAAGAAATTTTCTGAATTGTATTCAATTAAATCATCTGCTATTTCTGCTAGGCTTGTCAGTGAGTTTGCATATTCTCCCCGTGGGTTCCCTCTGGGTGCTCCGGTTTCCTCCACAGTCCAAAAACATGTGGTACAGGTGAATATGCTAAAATTGACCGTGTATGAATGTGTGAGTGTGTGTGAGTGTGTGTGAGTGTGTGTGAGTGTGTGTGAGTGTGTGAGTGTGTGAGTGTGTGTGAGTGTGTGAGTGTGTGAGTGTGTGAGTGTGTGTGTGTGTGTGTGTGTGTGTGTGTGTGTGTGTGTGGACATTTCCCAGTGATATGTTGCGGCTGGAAGGGCATCCGCTGCGTAAAACATATGCTGGATAAGTTGGCGGTTCATTCCGCTGTGGCAACCCTGGAATAATAATAGGACTAAGCCGAAAAGAAAATGAATGAATTTTCATGTGGGTGAATGACAGCTGAAAATAGTAGCAGAAATCGCAGCCTCTGTTACTTTTTACCTTGCACTTTTTTAACATTTATTATTATTTATTTGTTTAGGACATGCAATGTCTAACTATTCAATTGTTCAATTGACTATAATTAAATAAAATATTATTAAGAATAAAATATGATGTGTTCTTTGGATGAGTGTACTTATTATGATGCTATTATATTGTAATTCTGACATTATATAATGAGTTGCATAAAATGATCTTAAAATGACAAGAATATCATTTAACGCAATACACTTTGGTGGAATTATTGTACAACAAAAAAATTGATATCGTGACATTTTTGTGAGGTCATGTTCTCCCCGTGTTCGCGTGGGTTTCCTCTGGGTGCTCTGGTTTCCCCCACAAGTCCAAAGACATGCGCTATAGGTGAATTGAATAAGCTAAATTGGGCGAGCTAAATTGTCCATAGTGGATAAGTTACCTTTTCATTCCGCTGTGGCGATCGCAGATTAATAAAGAGACTAAGTCGAAAAGAAAATAAATGAATGAATGAATGAATGAATATGCAGAGCGAAGCTTAAGCTCATTATAATAATTATTAAATTCTTACACATTATACTGTACCTTTTACCAGGTCTGAGAGATCAGTCATATTTTTATTACGAGTCATATTTTTAACACAATATTTTATCTTGACTGTTTTTGTGTACGATGACAAGTTCATGAAATCAACGTTGTGAAAAAAGCGATGTGATTCAAAGATAAGTGCAAAATCTGGTACAAAATACATTTTTCCCATTTAACATAAATACTGTATACTCATTGTATACATCATAACAGCATGATCTTAACATTCATCTGTCAGCCGTCATTCTGACGTTCATCTGTCAACAGAAGATTGGGTTCTGGGGATGCTCTACTCCATGAAGTAACACTACAAAGAAACTTATTAAAAGTTGCTATAGGATTTATTATTCATGATTTGCAGATCATGATTTTTGCTCAGTCAGAGTAATTTACAGCCAAATGTGGAGATTCATACTTGCACTAATGGCTTGATTCCACTAAGCAGTTTGGTCCAGTACAGCACATTAATGTACATAATTACTTCCACTGTCAGAAGTTGTGATTGATATCAAAATAGCAAGCCGTATCATACCTCTTTTTTGGAACCCTTCTATCAGGGTACCTAGCACAATACTGTGATACCTAAAGGATGGAGCTAGACTTATTGCTGATTACTTTACAGAGAATAGTCACTTGTATAAGCTACAAGGAGAATGATAACACAGGAAGCAGATTTTTAAATAATCTGCAGAGATACAACACCATAATAATACAAATAATAGCCTAATCAGGTTTACCCGTACCAAATCTTATTTTACTATCTTGAACTGAGCCATAAGTCAGGGTCGGTCAGGATTAGGAATTTTCATAAAATAACACATAGACAATTTGGGTTCGTTTTTCACCAAACCATATTGTTTACATCCACAACACTTGAAATATTTGGCATCTAGGCATGGGCCAGCATAAGATACTGATGGTATGATAACCTTGGATAAAAATATCTCGGTTTTACTGCATTTACAATTACAGTATTTATGATTACTGTTTTAAAATATATTCTTTTTAAATGTCTGGGAAAAAACTAAAACTTTTTTCTGCTTTGAACACGTTATATTTTATTTTGAAAAACTTTTTAAATATTTTGGGACAGTAAACATGTCAGGCTAAATAATTCAAATGAATCATTGACTTCTGCTGTCTTCATTAGTTTCAAAAACACAGTTTTTATTACAATTTAAAACAGCATCTTTGGATATCTTTTCTGCTGGAGATACTGTTGTCCTAAAAACTTTCAACAAAACATAAAAAAACTACATACATGTATACCGCAGTAATGGTATAGAAGAAAATTTTAGCAAAAAGTTTTAAAAACCTGACTTTTCCAAACCATGGTATACCTTGAAACGGTTACTTTCTCATGGCTAATGTCATCTGCCCTTTATGTAATACTATAGCATTTTTTTATGCAGTTAATGCAGGTCACTATTCACTACTATTATTTGGACTAACGCAAGCAGAACATTTTTTTGTGGACAAGTTTCTCTCTGGTAGGAAAAAGGCCATACACAAACCTCACACTATGCCCTCAAGGGACATCTGTCCACAGTTCAGAGTCTGCAACCTCTTGTTCTCCCATTAAATTGAATTCTCTGATCTTAAATTGAATAGAGACTGCCGAGCTCTCAGATGTGGAACATCTAATAGAATTAGGAGGGAAGTGAGGCAGTATAACTCTGGAGACGTCTGTACAGTCATTATGGTTTGTATTATCTCTGTTGATGACTAAAAATCAAGTCAATGCATCTGCAGTCAGTGCAACTGAGGATTTCATTTTGCTCAGACAAGCGTTGCATCAGACTTTATATCAATATGAAACGTGACTTCAGCAAGTTTTTTTTCCAGGTCAGAACGCCTTTATCGTGGGAGGTAGAGAGAGCAGGCATGCTTAGCATTCCCAGAGGTCTTTAGGTGTTCAATAACAGCCTCTCAGCAAATTTCTGTAATACAAATTTGTGAGGTGAACCAGTGGTAAATATTTTTTTAAGTAAAGACAACTAGTCTACTTGTCTGAAAAATACAACAAAGTCTGAATCTCTGATTTAGGTTTTGTTCATTTACACAAAAAGTATAATCAGATCGCTGTTGCTCACTCTTAGGGGATTTAACTGACAGAGGTGAGATATAGAGTTCATCTAGATTAGTTTATGAATTAAGTGAGAATGTATCTGAGAAAGTGTAGTTTATCGTTAGCTTTCATCCCATTATAAAGCGTCTGGTATCCCTCCATTAGTGCTCAACTCCCCTTTGCATTCTTTTTGTGCTGCCAAAATCCCTCTCAAATCTCTACTTTCCTTTCTTGCCCCCTCCCTTCCAAAACTTCAGTCAACCTTTTCTTTTGAGCCACAGACAAACAAGAACTTCTTCTTCAGGATCTCACCGGCATGACCAAAACAGTGTTTCCGAACACAAATAATACAATCACACAATATACAATGAAACTATATCTAATAACAGCATGTGCTCTAGAATCCAGATATTTCAACTTGGAAAAACAGAAGCAAGTTTGACTTTCTATTGTGAATTACACAAAAAAATTACATCTCGCATGCCAAGTAATAGAGCTGTAAAACATGTTATGTTTGTCAATGGCTCAGCACAAAGTAGCAGGTCAATAACCAAGATGTCAGTGTGATATGGGAGATAAAAGAACAATACATTCTGGTCTATGCAAAGAACAACTGGAATGAAAAGTAAGCTTTTAATTTAATGCCAATTTTACCAAGCAGGACACATGCACAAATGAGTGCACTTTAGTAGTTTCAAGGAGGTACTTGGGACAATGTACCTGCTTTAAACCAACTCTATGAAACAAATTACTACTTACTTGGATTTCATGTTAATAGATGTGACGTTAGGAGAAAGCTGTTTAGTGACTTTGTTTTTAAAGTCACGTTTAAAGTAGTGACAGACCTTCTGTTCTTGTAACAAAAGGTGTAACAACACATGTATTCATGGTGAACAATCACAGAATAGATACTCGTCAACTCATTTGAGTGTCTCACATTAGAGCTCTTCTGAACTAGTGCATAAATAACGCAGTCATCAACTGTTTTGCTTCATTACATTATTAAAATGTGCATAAATTCATTCATTTTCCTTTGCCTTAGTCTCTATTTCAGAGGTAGCTACAGCAGAATGAACCGCCAACTATTCCAGCATATGTTTTACACACTGGATGCCCTTCTACAAAGGGTAAAGGGTGTTTCACAGTACTGAGAAATTATGACATACTCATTCACATACACTACAGCAACAACGGACAAATTAGTTTATTCAATTGACGCATGTCTTTGGGCTGTGCGGGGAACCGGAGGACCAGGAGGAAACCCACGCGAATAAGGGGTGAACATCCAAATTCCACACAGAAAAGCCAACTGGCCCAGCTGGGACTCAAACCAGCAACCTTCTTGCTGTGAGACAACAGTGCTAACCACTGAGCCACCATGCTGCCATTGATAAAATGTTTTGCTTGTAACAGCAAACATGACTGTTCACTTTTAGTAGTTGTAGTAATGCTTTATTTTTCCTGAAATAATGTTGTTTTTTCTTTTCTTTTTTTATATTGCATCGCATTATTTAGCATGCTAAATCATTTTCCTTCAATACACAGTAGCACGGCCTAGCTCTAGTCTAAAAACATGTGAGCACATACATAACCAACTAAGCCTACAGAGCTAAGGGTGCTTTCACATCTGTAGTTTGGTTCATTTGGTGCAGACCAAGGGCAACAAATAATACATTGTAGCATTTTCTGCCATTTTTGGGTCGTTTTCACACCACACTGATTGCTTTGGTCCAAACCTGTTGTCACAAGAATGCAGTCTTGTGACAAAACCCTCATCACTCATTGGCCAGATGTTGTTGAACATATTTTCTAAACTGCTTTTCGATTGGTCAGAATTCACGTGCGGGAAAATGCCAATGGAACTCTCACAAGTAAACAAACCTGCAGACACAAAATGTCGTTTTGGACTATGGAGCTACGACTGCGCTGGCTGATTGTATCCCTGCTCATAGTATACTATATAGTTTGTATACATCACTTTAGACAAACTATAGAGTTTGAAGTACGGGAGTGCCGTGACTATTAGTCAGTGAAGTTGTAGGTGATCTTTGAAATGTTAGTTTTTTGTTTATTTTAATATCCTGATTCCCATGTCTTTAGTATTTATTATGCTAAATATAACTAAATAGCCCGGTCCATCACATTTTAGGGTTCCCTTGAAACATTTCCTTTGTGTTGTGAGAAAATGCAGCGCGTTTTTTGTAAAATACTTGCGTTGTGACTATTTGCAGCAAAATTGAGATATTTTCTCAAATTAAGATATTTTCTCAACTTGCTTTAAAGACCATAAAAATGTATCTACTTAAAAAATGGCCACAAATAATTTTAATAAGAAAGTTGAATTATATCTAAGCATTATTTAAATTAATTGTATTTTTACACTTATAATTAACATTACTGATGGGTTTGAGGTGTAAAAAGCAGATAACCACTTATTTAGACTGTGAATCACTGGTATTGTAAAGAGAGCTTGTGTGCTGTTGCTCAACTGGGCCAGTACAATTCTTCTGTTCTGAGTCACTGGTTCTAATCTCGAAAGATCCTGGATACCATGACCAAGTAATTGTCAAATCAAAAGACATTAACACCAACTTAAAGCTGATATACTCACACATTCAGACTTTCTCCTTAATATTGCAATTTCAGAAAAGTATTATTTGCAAATTCTAAATAGTCCAATCCTAGTATCAGCCAATATGACTATCAAAGTACAAGATTATTCACAGGCAAATAAATCGTGCTAATGTTGTTTAACTTAAATGTGATTTCAGACCAAATATTCAAAGTAATGTGGTAAAAAATATAGGTACTGTTAAAATGAACGAATGAGCGAATATATAACCAACTTTACCTAAATCAGTTTGACAGTCTACCTGACACAGTAACCTGACCCCTCAAGTCTCGTTTGACACTTAAACTCGCCATTCATTTGAATGAAAAAACAGGTTATTCAAACAAGGCTTTGAGTGTTTAGCGGACTTTTGTGGGTTGTGGTGAGGTAAACAATCACAACACTGTTAAAACATAATTGTTTGCCACGTCAATCCCTTGTCTCACGAGTTTGCTCCCAAAGAGAGAAGCGCAGGTGTTTCACCGGGCGCTGCACCTGCGCTATGCGCGAAACTCAACGGGTTATAAACCTCTTGAGACGAAGCACTCGTTTACAGCAAAAACCGCTGAAAAATACTGTATTTAACGTTACGCGAGGTGGACAATAATCCCTTGGAGAGACACCAATCCACCTTTAGAGAAAACCATTTAAAAACAACACCAAACACAGCTAAACTTAAGTTTGGGAGCAAGACAAATAGCACTCCCATATGACGAAAAGTTCAGCTCAAGGGTGAGTTGGAGCATCTGGTGCACGATAAACAACAGCACCAATTTCATCACAAGCTAACAGGTTTAGCGAGACAAAAATAACATTTAACCTACCTGCGGTTACGGCAAAGTTTATCCTTCACTCTGCTGAATGCTCCTCTGTTATCTTTTGTGGCTTTCTTTCATGAGAACTAATGGTGTATGAAGAAACAAAGCGTCTGTAAATGTGACAGGTCTGCCTAATAAACCCAAGGGAAACATTTGCTAATACAACCTGTTACCTTTCAGACCGATACCATATGCCCCGCCTACTTTGGGACTGAAGAATTGTCTAATTGGCTGATGGTGGCTTTGTGGGAGGGACGCGACGAAAGCTTTGTGTCTTGTTCATTGGTGAGACTGTGTGTCAATCAAAGTTAGAGCTGGAGCTTTCTTTTGTCTGTAGAGAATTGAAAAATGTTTTATAGAAAGTTTTGTTTTGTTACTAAACTGGTTCAGAGGGCTAAACTTTACAATACAATTATAGTTTATATTTTGCAGAATGCAATGTAAATGTAGTGAGAATGGTTAGCACATCACTGTTAATAAAATGCTAATTAAATGTGATAGTAATCGTTGTTGGGAAATACAGACGCAAAACAGGTTCGATGTATATTAAAATGTTAAAAACTTTTGTTTTATTGAATTATTACACTCAAAAAGAGGATTACTGCTGCTTGTTCAACCTGTTTAAAATGAGCTGAAACAACACAATTCTTGTAATTTCTTTGGCTAATTTATTTATTTTATGTTCAGTCCCCTTAAATTTGTAAACCATTAGGTTAACTTAAGCGTTTTGCGTTGGTGTAAAACCTGGTTAGGGGATTTGTAGTTCCCAGCATGCTTTGTGTGAGATTGAATTAAGAGAGGGAAATGTTGACAATAAAAGTAATCTTAGGTGTTTAAAGTTGATAAAAAGACTTGTTCAAGTATAATCGTGACTTTATAGTTTAAAGGTTTAGAAGATTTTTATGTAATAAGTTTTGAGATTTCCACCTTGCAAAAGCATCGATGCTTTGGGTGTTGGCAGCTTAATTAGCAAAAAATGCTGTTTGTTGATTTGCTCAGTGAGCAATAACTGTCCTAAAATGAGTTCTGAGTCTCAATCAACTGTATATGTTACTCATGAAATACGCTTAAAATGGCTCTTTTAGTTAATGTAGGATAACTTCAATAAAAACTAAGAGATTCTGAAATGCACGGAACATAATATACATACATGATATTTTCAGACCTTTGAGTTATTGACATATTCTTATTAAATGCCAACTTATTTACATTATGGGATGTTTTTTTAAGTTGTTTACATTTTAAGACTTTTTATTAAAAAACAAAAAACAAATGTTACACACATACTGTTTGCTATGTGGAAGGTAAAAACTTTAAAGCTCAATATCTCAAAATCATTCAGAACGCAGATAGAACCCTAAAATTCCAAGGTGACGAAATGTATTTAAACTTGTATTTGATAAAATCATGTTTGACAAACTCAGTTGCATTTAATTGTGTAAATAGTTTTTTTTTGTGCTAAACAAATTTATTGTATAGAAATCCTGCCCTCAATTAAATTCAGTTCATCCAATGAGTTATTTTTTGAGTGTAGGCTATCACATTTAAAATCACCACAGTTGACCAACCTGTTTATATAAAGTAAAAAAATGCTAAACAGCAACTAATCAGACATAAAGTAGGCCTATTATCACACTTTTAACAAATTGAAGCTTCTAGTGCTTGACCCACTGATAAGGTTTTAAAATGTGTTCTGACTTACAGAATTTATTCAGTGGTATCTTAATTTCATTTTCCCTTTATCATTTTTAGTAACTGGAAAAACAGGTCCAGATGTGTTTCAATAAATATTGCAAGACATTCCACAGGCTTCTGACTGACAGTCAACACAACTCTACTCTTTTTTTAACCACGATTTTACTACAAAAAATAAAGATAGCCCGATGATAAACTTTTTTTTGTAGCCACAAATATAGGCTATAGCTAAACCATTTGTAGTAAACTGTGGTATTTAATCAATATGATTAAAGAACATGGTTACTAAATCTATTCTGTATAATAAAACCATGGTTATTTTTTGTAAGGGAATCCCTTGGAAATATTTGTTTTGCTAACAGGCAGCAGTCACGAATTACAAAAACATTTTTGAATGACTGAAATAGTTTCCAAATAGGCATATTTGTTATGTTTAATAAATTAGTTTATGAATAATTTTTAGATCTTGACAATGAATTATGCATGGTTTATTAATCAGCCACTAGATGGAGGCAGTATAAATGCATAATCTTGCTCTATCCGGTCAATGTATCCGGTCCTACCAGTGACTTTTACTAGTCCTGTTACCCGGTGGAAAATGCTGCCCCTTTGTGGCAGTGTCAATATAAATGATCATCATTTAGATGTTTCTTTACTGTTTATTGCAGGGGGTTTCATTCATTTAGGCCACGATCCCCAAATATAAACCTAGGCTATGTATAATGAATTAAGAAATTTTCCTTTTCTGGGTTTCTAAGCTTTGATAATGTAATATTTCTTCCATATTTCAAACAAAAAGATGTCAAACATGTTTTTCATGTTTTTATTATATCACAAAAAGTATGGTTATTTCTAAGTTTTAATTTCTTAACTCTTCTTAGGTTTAAAACGGTATTGTCTAAAAATAAACAGAAACATCGCACTTTTCTGCTATCTTATCATTATTGTAGGCTGTGCGTACCTGCGTGCGCGTGTCTTCTTTCTTGTGTGATTTTATTAAGTCTTCCACAAACTTCTCAGCACTCTTTTGTCCTAAAAACCACTAGCTGATCTTTTAATCACTTAAGAACATCACATAGGCTATATTTAGTCCACATAAATTTGCTTTGTTTTACTCTTTATTGTCAGCACTTTAATTGTTTTAAAGTGCATTATAAATAAAATTCAACTGATTTGACATTATTTTCGCAGATTTTCCTTTTTTATAATTAATTAGCTATGAAACTTTTTGCCAATCTCCAGAGTGGGCTATCAAATGCGCAGTAGGTTCGCTTCCACAGGTGTCCAGCGAATAATAAGTTCCTATTGAGGGGAACAGAAGCTGCAGAGGCGCAGAAACCACCCCCACCCGCAGCTGCAAAACAAGCGCACGTACATCCACATCCCCTTCACTTCATCTAGACTGTCGCCTGGAGTGGATATACCGGGAATGGGATCTTCAGCGAGAGCAAAGAAAAACTTCAAATTCTTCCGCGTTTATGCCCTTCAGAGGCTCCTTTTTATTTTACGGGAATAATTGGGAGCAAACTAAATCAAGACATAACATTCCAATGTGAAGAATTGTTTAGGTGGTAAGACGTTTCCTGAAAAGAAATACGAATGGGATAAATTCTGTAAACACGATTATATAAAAAAAAAAGCATTTTAATTTTCGGAACCTTTCCCTAAATCAATTGTTTTTGTTCAATTAAATAAATTTATTATTATTAGCCTATTGTTTTAAACAAACCGCACGTTAAAGTGCAGGTTAAACATCAATTATAGAGGCCACTTTGAGTGAAATTTGAAAGTTTTCTCCAGCAGTTGAGCGTGTGTATGGAGAGTGGCGCAGACACCTGTGCGAATTCGTCATGGCGAAGTGGTTTAAAGATTTTCCAACTAGTTTGAAAACTGGATCCGATAGGATCCGTTCAGCTTCAGAATCGGGAACTCAGTCCCGTCCCAAACCGGTTCTGACAGTCGGTACTGGTTCCAAGGGGAGTCTGCGTAAAAATTCTGGAGCGGAAAACGGTGGTGGTGGTGGCGGTGTGGGCTCGCTGCTTCACGGCAGAAATCGTAAAAATTCTGCCATCGAGTTAGGACGGAACCACTCCAGCACCGGCTCGATGAAAGACGGGAAGATATGGGAAATTCTGATCCCAGGGAAAAGTAAGAAAAACATCAAGATGGAAGGGTTTGAAGACCATCGCACCCTGCGGACCACCAGCCTGGCTGATGAGTACATGAGCAGAATGATCAAAGTTAATGATCCAAAATCCAGCCCAGGAGGATCATCTCCAGACAGCGAGAGGGCCAAATCACCAATCAGAACAGAACCGGTGAGTTTGAGAATACAGTAGCCTAAATCAAAACTGCAAAAACCAGCAATAAATAATGGTTTTATTATAGATATAAAATTGCAATTTCGATCAAATTTATAAATTTGGTCAAAATTGCAATTTGTCGTGTAAAAGAACATAAGTTTAAATAACCTTGAAAATATTAGTGATTTTTTTTGAGAAAGCAACCTCAAATTTGAAGCACAGCATATTATTTACATCTTTTCCATTCCCTAATAGTGGTAATTACAATGTAATAAGTTTGTGTAATAAATATTACACCAAGAAAAAACTCTGAATATCATTTAACTAAAAGCTTCTTTAGTGAAAGTTTTTTGTCTCTCTCTCTCTCATATATAAGTATATATGTATTATATCTACTGAAGAAGTGTAGTACCCTAAAGACCCCCGAATTACAAAATATTAATAAAAAAATAAAACCATTTTTAAACTAAAATGACTGTAATTTAAGAAATCAGTCATTGAGTTTTAATAGACTGTGAATTTTCTAGGACTACACTTACTGAACAGGTACTAAACTTACTGAAATAATACCTGTGATAATACTAAACCAATAATAATACTAAACCAATTTTGAGTTAACTACACTCATTTCATTTGATAAAATTGACCGTTGG
>CAIGQZ010033112.1:7791530-7804411 GCA_903798205.1 Danio tinwini
TAATAATAATAATAATAATAATAATAATAATAATAATAATAATAATATTATTATTATTATTATTATTATTATTATTATTAATACTACTACTACTACTACTACTACTACTACAACTACTACTAAAAATAATAATAATAATAATAATAATGCAATCCCCAACAACTTGCCAGTACCAGGTTGGACCTCTTTTACTGCCATAATTCTTTGTGGCATGGATTCAACAAAACATTCATCAGAGATTTTGTTCCACACTGGCATGATAAAATTGTGCTGTTGTGGCAGATTTGTCAACTACATTCTGTATCTATGACGTGAATCTCTCATTTCAGCACATTCCAAAATTGCTCTATTAAGTTGAGATCTTTAATGCAAGGCAGAATAGATTTTGTTTCATTGTTATGAAAATGTGAAAAAGCTTGATTTTTTTTTTAATGGCAAATTCTGACCTTAACATTCCAGATGTTGCAGCAGAAATTGAGATACATCAGTTTATGCAAACTTTTAAATCTTCTATTGCCCGTTTGGTGTATTGGTAAGCTTGTGTGAATTGTAGCCTTTGTCGTCTTTTCTTCTTAGCTGGCAAGAGTGTTACCAGTGTTTCTGCTGCTGCTGTAGCTCATTGGCTTCAAGGTTCAATATGTTGTGCGTTCAGAGATGCTTTTCTGAAGACATCAGATGTAAGGTTATTTCAATACTATCTGACTGCATATTTGCTTATGCAAGCTGAGGCATGCAGTCTCAGACATGCAATCTCAGACACAATGCACTCAGTCAAATGACATCACTGTGAGAGATAGGGATAGGGGTAGAGTTAGGTGTGTGCATTAAACACATTGCATTGTTTTTACATCGTTCTTGGTTATTTGGGTTACTGTTGTCTTTCTTAAAGTTGATCCTGTCTGGTCATTCCCCTCTGTCCTTTGCTATCAACAAGGAATTTTCAACAGCAAAAAAATGCTCCTTGACTGGATTTTTCAGATCATTCTCAGTAAAGTTGAAAATCTTAGTATTGTGATCCTCAGAACAGGCTGTCTGGCACCTAAATCAAGGCCACATTCAAATCACTGAACTCATCTTTCTTTTCCATTCTGTTGCACAGATTGGTCTTCAGCAGGTCATCTTGACCATGTATACTATGCATGCATAAGTGCGTTGAGTTGGGCTTATGCAATTGGCTGATTAGATATTTCAAGCAATTGAGGTGTATACCTAATAAAGGGCATAAAGTACCTGTCAACATTTGGGTGTAAAATAAGGGAAAATTAAACAGTTTAAGTTTTAAGGCCTAAATACAGAAATTGAATCAAGTTATCAAATCTCTTTCATCTTTTCTTCAATGCATAATTTCAATGTACATTCTAATTAAACTTAAGAGTGAAGAGTTCATTTTGACTTTTTTTGATTTGCATTAAATAATAGAGGTCACTTTAAGAGCGAATGCACAGATCTATAATAACAATCGTTTGATTTCTTTCCTCACTGTTTATGCTCATTTAAGACACAAATGCGCTCATTTAGTTGTGTTTAAAATGAAACATGCCAAGACTGACATTTTTACATAATGTGTATTTGTCTGTTTAAACACTCACCCGGAACCTAAAGTGTCTACTTTCACTCTTCTTAAAATCACATATGAAGCTGCTCAGGGAACATCGCCTCTTTATCATTATGGAGAGTGTCCGACAGAAATTGGGGTAGGGTTGGGGTAGGTGTAGACTTTTTAACCGTGAGGGTTGGGTTAGGGTTGGGCTAGGTGTACTATAGATCAGGGGTTTTCAACCTTTTTCACTTCAGGCCCACTTCTTTTTCTGATCAATTTTTGAATGCCAACCTGTCTGACGTTTTTTCTAAAATGTTTGTATGAAATGCTCATTTGAATCTTTATTTATTTTCCTCCTGTAGAAAAACGTCATAAGAACAATGCTAAGTGGCTCAATGTAATGCAACAGTGTTTTTAAAAGTCTAAACATTTTATTGATATAGTGTACAACCAAGCACTTGGGGTCAGAACACAAACGAGTCTTGGGTAATGAAGTATTAAGCATTCTCCCAAAGTAAAAAGTCTGTTTATGCCAGGTCTAAGCAAAATGCAGAGAATCCAGCATGTGTCTGTAGCTCCGCTCACTCTCAGCCTCTTTGCCCTTGTTTGATATTCCGCGATTGGTGCGATGACGCGTGAACAAAATGGCGACAGTTGGCAGCGCCTACTTGTAGCTTCTTTTGCAGTGTTCAGAAACCTATGGGTGACGTCACGGATACTACATCCAGATCTTTTACAGTCTATGGTGTAATTATATCACATTTGATAGCAAGTGTGCCCCCTGGTGGTTCGGCGGAGATATGTGTATTTGGAGGATCGGCTCAGAAAGATAAAATGTGGGAGAATTCTAGGAAAAAAATGTGAAGGTTGACAGGTATGATAAAGTGGACAGAATTTGTATGTGTTCTCTACATGTATGAGGTAAATTTTCATTGTTTATATATTATATGTGTAACTATTTTAAAGTCAACTATTGCTTTAAAGAGCCCCTATTATGGGTTTTTGAAAATAACCTTCCATGCAGTGTGTAACACAGCTCTAAGTGAAGTGAAATATGCACAGTGTTTAAAACTATTGATTCATTTATAAAAAAAAGTCGACTCATAGTGCTTCAAAAGAATCATCTAGATAACGAGACTTTAGCCATTTTGGCGTGACATGGATACGGAACTTAAGCCATTTGTTGCACACACAAACCTAGGAAAATTTAAACCCCTTGCCCCGCCCACAAACACAGTAGCAAGAAAAAGAAAAAGGGGAAAAGAACACTGTAGCAGATGCCGATTAAATCATGTCACAAAGTCGTGCTCAGGTGGATATTATTGGAAGTGTGAGGAAAGATGAAACTGTGAAGAGTCAGTGGTTGTAATTACGGGAGATGGGTAGGAAAACAGGAGTATTGGCATGTCTGCTCATACAGTACATACACTGTGCAGTCTGACTACTACAAAATTGTTGATAAGCCTTGGATGCATTTCTCTCTGTCTCTCGCGCTGAATGCAGTCAACCAATCGCAACAGACCCATCGGTCCAATCAGCGCAGATTAGCATTGCGCTAAGGAGGGGTTTGGGAACAAATGAATCACTGAATGATTCATATGGGAGTCGCTGGGATAATTAAGTAAAAATAAATGCGTATTATAAGACAATGAAAGTGTTTTTTGACCTTGCATGCATATCAGCCTGTTGTTGGAGACCCCCAAAACCAAAAAAGGACCCTTTTTAATGTATAACAGGGGCTCTTTAATTCAACAGTACTTTTGCAGTATTTAATAAATCTGATAAAGAAAGGCGAGAGATTGGCAAGAAAAGAGAAAAGTATTCATGCACATGGGTTATGTACTTGCAAGCGGAGCATCTTAAGCTCCACACAGCAAAAAAATCAGTGTACATTTAACTCAATTTGAGTTTAACTTAACACTTCTTGGGTGTACACATGACTCCCTCCATTTTGGAGTTAAAATAACACTTTCTAAAGTGTGAAATTTGTACATTACTCTACTCAGAGTTCATTTTAACACAGTAAGAGTTTATTCTTACATCAAACTGTTACCTTTCAAAGTGTTAATATATTACCTTTTTTCTATATTATCAATAGGTGTGTGTGACAGATAACAGTGATCAAATATGTTGAAAATAGTTTTAATTTAATAAATGTTCATTCATCTTTTCAGAAATAATTTCAATACATTCAACTCTTTGCATTTTGAAATGCAACAAGACCTGTTTTAGGTTTAAGTAAAACATACTGGTTTGATCACTGTTTGTCTGAAAGAACTCATTCGATCAAAAAAATTGACTTCCCATCACCAGTGGGAAATACACTGCATATTGTTTTAAAAGTTTAACACTGAAAAAAAAACCTCTTAAATATATGCTCTTTCACACTCATGGATTAAAATGTACTCCGGTTTTAACACTGAACAACACCAAAAAAATCACACTGTATATTTAACACTGGAATTTTTGCTGTTCTAAGTCACTTTTATGAACATTTAAGGTAATCTTTTTCTACTTTTAATGAAGCTGAATATAGTTAAATATGTCTTAGTACTAAAATAAAGCAGTGGTTTGCTGCTCACAGTGTTTTATGTGACAGTTTCATATCAATGTGCTAAATGAATGTATGTGAAATAAAACTAAGTTTAAATAAAACTAAATGTAGTTTAAAACTAAAGGTCAGATTTGGGGGCTATGTGGTGGCATAGTGGGTAGCGCTGTTAACTCACAGCAAGAAGGTTGCTGGTTCGAGCCCCGAGTGGAGTTTGCGTGTTCTCCCAGTGTCAGCGTGGGTTTCTTCCAGGTGCTGTGGTTTCCCCCACAGTCCAAAGACATGCACTATAGGTGATTTGTATAGGCGGAAATGTCTGTAGTGTATGTGCTTAAATGAGAGTGTATGGGTGTTTCCCAGTGATGAGTTGTGGCTGGAGGGGCATCCGTTGCGTGGAATGTGTGCTGGATAAGTTGGTGGTTCATTCCGCTGTGGTGACCACTGATTAATAAAGGGACTAAACCAAAAAGAAAATGAATGAAAGAGGTCATTTACAGTACATCTGTTCTGCAAAATTGGTCCACAAGGATTTTGTATTATGTAAGTTTATCATGCAGATTTGCTGACACAAACCAAAAGAAATTTGCTTAGATTGAAAGTGACTTTTGTGCTTAATGCATTAATACACTGTTGACAAAATGTTTTGTTTTGCCTGACAAATTTTGTGACCAGACTAGCTTAATAGGCAAACACTTTAGAGTTACCAAACACTGTTCTTATTCAACAAATACTTTTCAGGAAAGATTTCTGATCTCACATGTAAATTTGTGCTCCTGTGCAGAGATTCGCAGACGAGGCTCGAAGGATCTGCTGAAAGTGTGTGTAGTGTTGAACGGAGGTGAGGGTGAGGGGTCTGGACCCCCTCAGATCTATGATGTCCCATATGAGGAGGTTCTGGAGGGAATTCCATTGACCCGACCTGAGTCTGACTCTAGACCGCCAGCAGAGTATGAGCTGCCCTGGGAGTGGAAGAAAGAGCAGATTGTTAGAGCGCTGTCAGGTAAATTCCCTCGCATTCATATTAGTAACAAACATTTTCTTTATTTAATATATAAACACAGCATAATGGGAGAAAAACAATTTAAAAGTAATTTTCTGAACACTGTTTAGTTTTATTGACATTATTGAGGGGATTATGAAAAGCAGTTGCTCCAAATCGTCACCTTGAAATTATAAGGTTCTATCTGTGTTCTGAATGATTTTGAGATATTGAGCTTGAAAGTTTTTACATTCCACATAGCAAACAGTATGTGTGTAACATTTGTTTTTTAAATAAAAAGTCTTAAAATGTAAACAACTTATAAAAAAACATCCCACAACTTAAATAAGTTGTAATTTAATAATATGTCAATAACTCAATTTTGACAAAAATGTCAGATAGAACCTTATAATTCTAAGGTGATGAAATGTCTAAGATAACAAGGGACATTGATACTGCCGGATGTCAAATCTAAAATCTATGGTGGTTGATGTTTCTTTCTGTGTACAGCTCAATTTGATGGAGCCGAGCGAAGAAATCAAGAAGAATCAGGTTCTCCTACTGTAAAACAGCAGACTCTAAGACATAAGAGCTGGACGCCCAAATCTCTACGACCGAATCCCCCATCCCCGACGTCCCCATCTTCCCCCAGCACCACCCCAGACAGTGAGACACCAATTGTTGATCCCACCCTGCCCTTGGAGAAACAGAGGTGTGTTTGTGTCTTACAAATGTGCTTTAGACAGTAGCTGAAAATCTATGAATTTTGGGATTTTATACAAATTTTAGGGGCAATATTCTCAAGAAGAATGTCAAAAGGGTGTGTTTTACTCAAAATTTGCACTAAAGATTGGTATTTAAATATTTATGCTTCACTGAAAGCTCGCACACTTAACATTTTAATTACACTCATCAGCCCCTTTATTAGTTACACCTGTTCAGTGACTTACAAGTAAAGATAAAAGAGAGCAGCAATATATAAATGCCATGACAAGTCTAAAGTAGTTGAACTTTTTTCTTTCTTTATCATGTCCACATGTGTGAAGTCCAGTCAGAATTGAACAATGTTTTCCCTCAAAAATGGGATGTTATTTAAAAAAGCTGCTTTTCTTATCAGCATAGATGCAGTTTTCATTTTTTACCGTGGTGCTAATAAAATGAAGCTCTCTGGAATGTAATACAAATGCGTCAGTTGTTGCATTATGGGCAGTGATTTTTTTTTATTAGTTTTTTGGACTCCTTTCTGATGTTTATTTCATTGAAAAACATTCATTCATTAATTTATTCATTTTCCTTTGGCTTAGTCCCTTTATTTATCAGGGGTCACCAGAGCGGAATGAACCGCCAACTTATCCAGCATATGTTTTACACAACCAACACCCATACACTCTCACATTTACACACATGCATAGGCCAATTTTGTTTATTCAGTTCACCTAAACCGCATGTCTTTGGACTGTGAAGGAAACTGAAACACCCAGAGGAAACCCATGCGAACACGGGGAGAACATGCAAACTCCACACAGAAATGCCTGACCTAGCCAGGAATCGAACCAGCGACCTTATTGCTGTGAGGCGACAGTGCTAACCACTGAACCACCGTGCCGCAGAATAACAAACAAACGAACAAACAATAAATAAATAAATAGTGGGTTTTCTCCTAGCAACAGAGTGGCAATGTCATGCATATGCTTAGAATTCCAAGCTGAAAACTATTTTGTACAATTGTACCACATCGTTCCAGGCTCATGTGTAAATGCTGACTGTTTGGACTGACATAACAGTTCAGCATGATAGTGGAAAATTGGTTAAAGTGTCTGCTGCATATGAAGAGGAAAAGCCCACTCACCTGTGTTACGCACACTAAGAATTGCACAATAATTTCCAGAAACATGGAGTTTTGATAAGAAATTGCCTTGTTCATACAGAGAGGACAGAGTGAATCCAACTGGTGGTTTGTCAAGCCCACTCATCTCTGTGGAGCACACTCAGAATTGCACAAAGTTTTCCAAGAAGCTAGTGGAGTTTATAAAGCCCCGTTCACACTATTAACGACTATGTAGTTGTCTTTTGCCCTGGGTCACTTTGAGGTAAAGGTTAGGAATGATTTTCCCTGACAGTTGAGGAGTTTTGGATGGATAAATCAATATAAATTGAATCAGTACATAAAATGCTTTCCACTGAAATGAATGTCGCTGTAGTTTGAATGGGCAGTGAGAAGGTGTCTGGTGCATACAATATGTTTAATTCCTCATTATATCTAATCAGCCAATCACATGGCACCAATTCAATGCAGTTCAAGATTATCTTCAGCTTAGTTCTTTTATTTATCAGGGGTCGGCACAGCGGAATCAACTTAACCAGCATACTGTATGTTTTACGCAGCAAATGCCCTTCCAGCTGCAACCCAGTACTGGGAAACACACATACACTACGGCCAATTTAGCTTATTCAATTCACTTATAGGGCATGTCTTTGGACTGTGGGGGAAACCGGAGCACCTTGAGGAAACTCAGGCAAACATGGAGAGAGCATGCAAACTCCACACAGAAATGCCAACTGACCCAGCCAGGGCTCGAACCAGCGACCTTTTTGCTATGAGGTGACAGTGTTAACCACTGAGCCACCGAGCCGCCCATGAAGATTATCCTTGCATCAAAATAGTGAAGAAAGATGACTAAAATTGGACAATAGAAAACTGGAAAATATTTGCCTAAACTGATCTAGCTTGTTTTCTGTTGTGACATTATGATGGTGGGGCAAAGTAAGCTCAGTCTAGCTTTGCATCTACAGTCCAGGCATCTTGTCGAGTAATTGTGGATACTTTCTTGACACACTTTAAAGGTGCAGTAGGAGATTTGGGAAAATGCTAACTTTAGCACTATAGCATTGAAAAAGCACGTCCCACCCTGTCGTTTAAAGCCACACCTCAATTTCAAACTTAAAAACCTTTTGAAAAATGGTATTATATCTAGGACATTTTCAGTTGTATAGCAAGCAAAACTTGTCATAATGTGTAATATTCAAGGTTTTCATGCAATAGTGTCCTTAGCTCTGCTGAGACAAGCACTTTGTCCAATGTAAGACTGTGGTTGACACAGGCCGGCATGGTAGAGGAAATATACTTCTGCCAGTAATTATTGTTGTACAGTGTCACAAAAAATTATGTTATATTGATGTGAGTATCTGCAGCTGTATGCCACCTAGACTTTACCATTTCCTCATAGCTGGTTAGGCAAAGGAGCACTATTCACTTATTTATTCATGTTTTGTTATTCAACCATATAAATATAAGAAAAAAGGAGTACTAAAACAGGAATATCCTGTCATCGTACATATTTTTAAATTACACTTACATTACCAAGACTACGACTGACACTTTAACTTTTAGTTGTAACTGTGCTCGCTACTCCTCATGGCGCTTGTGTTTAAACAGCCTTTCATCTCGTTTTAGGCTTGAACAACTAAATTAATGCTTGGTTAGGTCTATTTACCTGACCATATTTTGCTTAATTTACGTTATAGATGCTGTTAAAGGAACCTTATGAAATAGAAAATTTTCACATCAATCTTTCACCTGAAGTTTATCGGTGGCTGAAAAACACTTCGGTATATATACTGGTCAAAAGTTTGTTTTTTTCATGTTTTCTTTTAAAGAAAATGATTCTGTTCATCAAGGCGGCATTTATTAAATGTAAAAAAATGTTAAATTGTTAAATACTTATTTATTTAATATTTGTGTATTACTTATTGTATGTAGTTTTAAAAGAAATTATGAGTCCAGTGATTATTAATTTTATATGAATAATAATGATTGATATTAGAGTGATTTCATCTTTAAAATCACTGGAATAAATGATTAAAATAAATGATAAACAATTTTTGTTATTTTATAGAGCAATAACATTTCACAATTTTACTGTATTTTGTATTGTATTTTTGTACTGTATTTTTGATGAAAAAAATGCAGATTTGGTGAGCAGAAGAAGCTTATTTTAAATCATTTAAAAATCCTACTGACCCCAAAATTTTCAATAGTGTAATTATTTTAAAAGAACACAATCTTAGCTTTGCATGTTACATTTCTCTCCAGCATGCAAAACTAAATCCAATATTGATTCAGGATTCAGAACAGTTTTGATCTTTAGTTTTTCAAGTTTGTGTTTTGAGTTTTTTTGGACAGAAGCTCTTTTAAAGCTCTTTTCATGGATACAAGACCATGTTGGTCTTTCAGAAAGAAGGTCAGGTAGATGTTGTTTGTCTGTCATTATCACTCTATCAGCTGCACCAGGTCGCACATTCCACATGAACGCACACATCTATCTGCATGAAGACGGTGCGCAGGTATACAAATCTTTTATAGGGGTTATCATAAAATTCTGCCTGAATATTTTGATTGGACAAACATTTTTTTGTCCTACACCTTATCCAGAATATAAAAATACATTTAGATCATTTACTTTAAATGGAGTTAACTTGTTAACAAAGGTTTGGCAGCAGAACTATGCCACACTTTGTCTTCTTAACCAATCACCTACTCCCTGAAACGTATTTAAGGCAGACCAGTCCAGCCCTCTAGCACTCTTCTTCTCGTCCTCTCAAACCCACCCTCCCTCCATTTCCTCACGTCCCTTAAACAATCCTATAACCCTCTCTTCACTCAGATTGAATCAGGGGGGCCAATCACTCTACCAAAATATTACAGAGACGGTACCCTCACTCTGAGTCTCTGGGCATCATTGTAGGACGCCTGATCAATCTACCTACCTGTACACTGTTTATCCTCTTACTTTCCTTCCCCTTCATCCCACTGTTCCCTTACCATCCCCTTCATCCCAACAATAAAGTCTAGCTCAAAGTGTGGCGTGGTCCATGCTGGTGAATTACTATTGGAATGTGAGGTGATTATCAAACAACGCAACAAAAAATTCACAATCACCTGCTGCACCTTTAAGCCCTCTAATACCAGCTGAGGATAGTTTGAAAACCACAATACCTGAATAATGTTGCATTCCTTTATGACCACAATGTGCCCATCTTATAATGGATACTTCCATCAAGATGACACACAATGTCACAAAGGGGAAATCATCTCAAACTGTTTTTTTTAAACATGACATTGAGTTCCATTACACTCAAATGGCCTCCTAGTCCCAGATCCCAGTCCAGTACAGCACCTTTGGTATATGGAGAATGTTATTTTAAAGCTTAAATATATTATCTGTCCATGTTTATAGTTGTCTGTATCATTCTCAGTTCATTCTAATGCCATTCTTCTGTAATCTATATTTGATCGAATATGTTTTATAAGCACTTTTCATATTACATAATCATACATTGTCTCCTCTCTCTCTCTCTCTCTCTCTCTCTCTCTCTCTCTCTCTCTCTCTCTTTCTCTGTCTCTCTCTAGCTGGTATCATGGCAGTGTGAGTCGTCAGGATGCAGAGGCTCAGCTCCAGCATTGTAGGGAGGCCAGTTTCCTGGTGCGAGACAGTGAATCGGCCACCAGCAAGTACTCCATTGCCCTCAAGTAAGTGTGTGTTTGTGTTTGCCTATGATGTCAAGAGAACAAGAAATGAGTTAGCAGTCCTGAAAAGCTGACACGATGATATAAGATCCTTATTTTCCTCTCATTACAGGACAAGTCAAGGATGTGTGCACATCATCGTAGCGCAGACTAAAGAGTGTGGCTACACACTGGAAAAGAGCAGCTGTGTGTTTCCAAGCATCCCAGAAGTGGTGCACCACTACTGTAACCAGCGCCTTCCTTTCACAGGGGCTGAACACATGACCCTGCAGCACCCCGTGCCACGCACACATTGAACCCATACACACACAAAAAAACATGCTGAACTTAAACACACCATTTTATGAAGTAAAACATGAATCTACAATACCGTGGTGCCAGCCAATCATATTTACAGTTTTATACTGTGTCCTCACCAGACAAGATGCGATACAATTCCAATACGATGACAAAAAAATTTGTCTGTCCACATCAGACATGTTTTGGCTATGAGACGAGACAAATAAATCAAATATCACATTCGTTTAGAAATGCATGTGTGGCAGAGCTTTCTGAAAAAAAAAAACATACTATGCTTTTCAGGCTGTTTTTTTTTTATTATTGTTTATCTTCTAAAGCAGCGCAACTTATAATCTGATCCATTTTTATGCCCTTCTAAATAGTTCACCATTAGCTCAGAGGTGTGTGTTTGTGTCTTAAAATGTGTTTTAGACATTACTGAAAATTACTGTGGCAATTATTAATTCATTAAGTTTCCTTCGGCTTAGTCCGTGATTAAGCAGGGGTTGCCACAGCGGAATTGACCAGCTACTATGGTAATTACTTTAGTGATTTTATACAAATGTTAGGGGCAAAATCCTCAAGAAGAATGTCAGAAATGTATGTTTTAAGCTAAATTTGTACTAAAGTTTATTTTAAAGATGCCATAGTTCACCAAAAATATCAATTTACTTTTAAATCAACATCAAATATCAATTTACTATTTAAAATGTTTATATTGTTGCAGGTCATAAATCGGTTCTGTCACTTTAAGAGCAATAAAAAAATGACAAATATAATTTAATAAAACAAAATGACTATCCATCACTGCTGCTCATACATTGAGAATAATACACCTCACATAATTTTTTTAAGTATTGTGTGTAAACATTTTATTGTATTTAGGGCTACCAGTAGCCTGTTTAATATTATCTCAGAATTTTATTATAAAATGTGACTTTCCTGGAAAATATCACCCACTTCGAATGTTATCACTCGATTAAATAAACGTTATCAGCTGATAGATATGGGCCAGTGGGGCCCTTCTGCGCCTACTGGTAGGCTCAGAAGTTTGTTATCATCCGTCCACATGGTTAATCAGCTATACTAGTATAGAAGACTCCAGATCTGTTTTCACATTACTGTGACGGTTGGGTTTAGGATTTGGGTACGGTTAGATGTTAATAAAATACAATTAATGGTAAATTAAAAAATAATTGAAATAATTATTGTGGTTAATTAGCTACACTAATAGAGAAGACTCTATATCCAGATCTGTTTTTACATTAGTGTGACGGTTGGGTTTAGGGTTGGGGTAGGGGTAGACGTTAATAAAATACAATTAATGGAAAACTTGATAAATCATTTTTGTTAACTTCCGGCCACAGCCGTATGTAATCTACAGCTGATTTACCATGTGGATTGATGATATCTAAGCCTACCAATAGGCACAGAAGGCCCCTACTGGCCCATATCTATCAGCTGGTAATTACTGATAACACCCATTCAATTGAGATGAATCAGCTGAAAATATCATAGCCCAATTTAAAACCACACTGTTCAAAAATTCAAGCAGCTTCAGCTTATTATTGCTCCTCATTTTCACTCTCTTCAAAATATTACATTGATATTTTTTTGTAGTTGGCCCAAGCTTGACTTCAACTTTAAAGATTATAATATTGGCATAAGTCATTCTGAATGCTGACAGGGTTTGAAAAGAAATGCTTTCAGTACAGCTGTAAGGTCACACAAAATGATATTCAAACTCATATTAGACCCTTTTAAAAAAGAAATAAATCACATAATCAATAACTGGGTGTGTTTCAATTAGCTGATGGGTCATAAATCAGTACATACATGAATCAATCAATACACAACTTGGTTCACTGCATTCTAAAATGCAGGGTATAATTCAACCCAAATTGAGGTAAAATGAAAACCCAGAATCGCCGGTTTAATTACATTATTATCTGTTGGGTTTGTCATATTTGTTAAGACAATCGACTCTTATTGCAAATGATAATGT
>CAIGQZ010033112.1:7809411-7828804 GCA_903798205.1 Danio tinwini
TTTTCATACGACTCAACTCGAATTCGTACGAATTAGCCACTAAACTGACAAAACGTAAAATACTTAAGTTTCCTCATGAGATCAGGCTGAATAAATCCAATAAATCCAGAGAACCTGAATATTATCAAGTGGCCACCTCATTTTTTCCATAGCTGCATATCGTGTTTCTGAGCATCAACAATCATCTTTTTCGTTCTTTTTTTATTAAGCTGATTGGAGATATGACAATATTTATATACAGTAAACCACTTATACATCCAAATATATTTCTAAAATATTTAAAAATATTAAGTTTGTTATGGTTAGTGTGGTTCACAAGGAAATTCTATAATAACATGGGTATGAGCTAGCTATTACAATGTTGAGGTGGTTTATGAGGACATGCCCTGTGTCCTTGTAATTCAAATAACTAATAATCATACTTAACATTGCCTTTTGACATCTAAAATATGTGTGGGTACACACAGTTTACAGTATAAAATACATTAAGCCTGTGGACAGTCTTCAGTACATTTATGTGTGTGTGTGTGTGTGTGTGTGTGTGTGTGTGTGTGTGTGAGACAATCCATAGGTGAACAAGAGTAAGCAAAGAAATTGAATTGATAGAATGTTATGGGATACGAGAAGAAGAAAAAATAATAAATAGAAACAAAGAAAGCAATGGAGAGAGAAATAAAATAAACAAAGAGAAAGAGATAAAAAAATTGACAACTAATATAACACCATTAAATGTGTTAAATATAATTTTTTGATCCTTTCTCAAAGAAAATATTTTCTGTGCTTCCTCGGAGCATACAGAGACATCAGAATTCCTCCTTCACAATGCTTATATAGAACTAATATGAAAGCAAAGTCGATGAAATCCATAAAAAAGCATTCCTGGTGACAGTTGAAGTCAGTCAGTGTGTCAGAATCACGTAAGTTAGAGAAACTGCCAGCAGCAAATAGCAGGAGACGGAGAGGCAGAGCTGAGCAGGAGGAGGAGGGTGAGATAAGCACTCGGAGGGTCCCAGTCTGTGAATAATTCAACCAGAGACTCCGAACGCTGAAGACTCCTTGTCAGAGAGAGAGAGAGAGAGAGAGAGAGAGAGAGAGAGAGAGAGAGAGAAAGCAGAAACTGGAGGATGACATCAGAAAAAAAGACAGAGAACAACGGGAGGGAAGAACTGGAAGACTGAGAGGAAACCGAAAAGAAAGAAGCAGAGGAAGTTTAAAGAGAGCAGCAAAATAACAGCAGAAAAAAACTGTGGTTGAGGTCATGAACAAAAAAAAAACTAATATTAGGATGATGAATGGAGAATAAATGTGATTTGAAAATGAATTGAAAATGATGACAGAAAGAAATGAGAAATCATGAAAATTGTTTTGTAGGGAAAATGCTACTATAAATGTAGAAATTTACACAAAAATGTTTCTGTTGGTAGTTCTAGACCTTTATGAGTTTCTTTGTTTCTGTTGAACACAAAAGAAGATATTTTGAAAAATATTGGAAAGGCCAATTTAACTCCATAGTAAGTCAAAAAATACTACAGAGGTTAAAGGGAGAGTGCACTCAAAAATATAAATTACCTCTTTATTTATTCTTCCTCATGTTGTTGCTGGACCCCATTGACTTACACAGTAAGGAAAAAATACAAAGGAAGTCGATGGGTGCCAGCAACCAGCTACTTTTGTGTTCAGCTGAAGAAAGAAGTCAAAGAGGTTTTAAACAAAGGTAAATAAATTATGGTGAAACTTTCATTTTACAATTGGCTTTACTAATGGTTTTCCAACATTCTTCAAAATTTCTTCTTGTAGGGAAGCATCGATATGTATTTTTTTGGCCAATATCGATGACCGATAACTCTTAAGATTTGGAGGCCGATAACCGATATATTAGCCGATAAATATAAATATTTTAAAATGTTTTATTTTTAATACAGTAAACAACTGTTTGGGGTGCTGTGAAGGCTCTGTTGGCTCACTATGTGTGTGCGTGCTGATAGCCATCACACACGCTCGTTATAACTATTATAAATATGTTGATTAAACTGAATACAATCTTACATCAACAACACATGGCAAGCAACGCGTTGATAATAACAAATAATCATATTACAGTAGATTACAAACAACCCAACCAGTTGTTTAGCACGTGTGCATTACTGCTATGTTTACACATGTAATATTTTTCCTGAGGCAATTAGAACCAAAATACACAATGATACTCTATCAAACATACCTAATCAATAAGGGATATGGTTACTTAATGAGATATTAATGCACAGCAATACCAGACAAAGAGAGGATGGACTTTGAAGGAATAAATAATGTGAGGAAAGCTCAATGATACTGCACTGGACAAGTCTGGACAAGTTCCGCCCACGCATGTGCGAGGCAGGCAGTTCGACGATTACGTAATTTATCTGCTTAAAGATATCGGCCTAATTTTGACATTGGACCAATAACAATAACATTAAAAATAGCTTTTATTGGCCAATAACGATATGGCAGCTGACATATCGGGCATCCCTACTTACGTGTTCAACAAAACAAAAAGGAATCACAACCTGTTAATGCAATTGTGGACATGTAAAATAAATAAATAACAGCACACACACACGCACGCACGCACGCACGCACGCACGCACACACACACACACACACACACACACACACACAAAGCATATGCTTGTTTTAACACATACTGTACTTGGCAATGACAAACATTACTCATTTGTCTGAAATAATAATTTTAGCATCTTATTTACACTATATCATCCAGAATAACAGATGACACTGAGATGTAATCGAAGATTTGCATTAGACTGAATGACAAAAACATTACAATAAATGAAAACCACTTCAGCTTATAATACAGGCTATCGACTGGCCACCTAAATCAAGCAATAATATTGATGAGTAAAGCAATTATTCACAAATTCTAAGTCTTAGAATTTGTAGTAGAGAAGTCTTAGAAGTTCACTGAATGACTTGTGGTTTTGTACAGTAGCTTAGGTTAACACCGTGAAAAGGTAAAATGATCAAATATTTAAGGGCAATAAACTCACTTTGCTGCTGCACTACACAGTCCTCTGGGTGCCTCTTATGATGTCACAGTCAGTCAAATGACTGATATATAAATTTGTTTTTACATACCTGTTAAAAACTAAAGAAAGTCTGGGGCAGTTTTTTTTACTGTATATTATTTAACTTTTATTTATATCACAACATTGTTTGAAATTTTATAGTAGTTGTTTGCATTTGTTTTTCCTGTATATAAAATCACTTTGATAAATTTATATTTAGCATTTATTTAAATTCATTTTAATAGACTTAATGAAACTATACAATGTATATAATGTATATAATACATGTATATATATATATATATATACAATGGGCAAAATGGGAAAATAAGTATTGATAAGTATTTTTTCTGGGAATAATATTTCTAAAGGAGCTGTTGACATGCAATTGAACTTTTTGGTAAAAAAAAAATAAAAAAAACAACAACACAAACATAAAAAATCTGAAAATTTTGTTATGTGTAAAAACAGTAAAATGACACAAGGAGAAAGTACTGAACTACTAAACGTATCTACTTTATAAAAAAAGGCTTTTTTATGATGGCAGCTTAAAGACACCTCTCATATGGAGAATAAAGTCAGATGCATTGCTCAGGTGTGAGTTTTTCACAGACTTTCACAGATTTCCACACACACTCAACAGAGTGTCTTGATAGTTCTGTGGGTGTCGTCTATCAAATCTGATCTTTAATTTGCCACTAAACTGAAAAAAACTAAAATACTTACGTTTTGTCGTGAGATCAGGCTGGGTAATTGGCTGGGCCATTCTACAGCTTGATTTTCTTTCTCTGAAAGCATTTGAGAGTTTCTTTGGCTGTGTTTTGGATCATTGTCTTGCTGAAATGTCCACTCTGGTTTCATCTTCATCATCCTGGTAATGTAGATGTTGGACTGAAGCAGTTAATTAATATCAATACATTTTACAATGGCAACAGGCAGAAGGTTGCTGAATAACTACTGAGAGATTTCAGCTGCTGTCTTGACCTTCTACACCTCCCTTTCTTCATGCACTCTCAGAAATAAAGGTACGCGAGCTGTCACTGGGGTGGTACCTTTCCAAAAGGTACAAATTTGTACCTTCAAGGTCCATATTAATACCTCAAGGGTACATATTAGTACCTAAAAAGTACAAAAATGTTCCTCTTAAACTTTTTAGGTACTAATATATACTTTTGAGGTACCAATATGGACCCTTTAAGTACAAATGTGTACCTTTTGAAAAGGTACCACGCCAGTGACAGCTTGTGTACCTTTATTTCTGACAGTGTGTGTTCAATAATTTTTTGCTAAGTCATTTGATTTTAATAAGAATAAATGAATTATAACTAATTAATTAGATATGTTTTCTTTGCATATATGGATGTTTTTGGCTGTTACCAACATCCGGGGAAAATTTTAAGTCAACAGCACCTTTAGAAATATGTTTTCTGAGAAAAATGGTGTCTTATTTTCCCTGCTGTACATAAACTCAGACATATAAATCATGTAACTTAAAATACAAATATTACTATCACTTCATGCTATATTTGATCACATATATAATTAATTATAATAAAGTAATTCAATGTAAAAAATAATTAAAAGCATAATCAATTTTTTTTTGTATTTTCTAATATATATACACATAAAAAAATTCGTAATTTTATAGTTTATTTCTGGCAGCTGGGGTGCCAGAAAAAAAACGTAAAATAACAGCCCTTAAATTACAAAAATTTACTGTAAAATAGCAGACATTAAATTACAGAAATGTACTTAAATTTAATGTCCGTTATTTTACAGTAAATTTCTGTAATTTCAGGGCCGTTATTTTATGGTTTATTTCCGGCACCTCAGCTGCTAAACCGTAAAATTACGGATTTTTTTTAACAGTGTGTACATATATATATATATAAACAAATTGTGTGGCTGTTTGATCACACATGTCGACAAATATTTTGTTGTTGGTGATGATGTTTTGTAGTTGTTGAATGATGTGGAAGTACAAAGCCTTTTGGCACGTTTTCTTTGTGTTTTGTGTTTCTTGTGATTTATCTCCATCTACAGTTTCTTCTCAGACTCCAGAAGACATCATATATATATATCATATGCCAGGAAGCTTGCGGTATCGTCAGCTCTGTGTGATTCACTGCTCGTAAAGAGCATAGTTGTACACTATGGTGTGAATAGGACATGAATACCTACGTAACAGTCAACCAGTGACTCACCAGTGACCAAGCTTTTGCTTTCCCGCACATTAATTCCACCTCCCTGCTCTCTCTCACTCTTTTCTTTCTTTCTCCCTGTTTATCCATTCTCTCTCCTCTTACTCTTTTCTTATAACATTTCCGCATCCTTCCTTCCTCCCTCCTCCTCCCACCCAGTGTCTGTCAGGATGCAAAGCCGAGGTCATCCATAGGGATCCCTCAGGAGAACATGCAGAAATAGACATGTTGGCCAAAGGGTGGAAGAGTATATGTAATGGAAGACAGAGCGAGCTGTAAACAGAGTGAGTGCATGAGAAAAAAGACAGAGAGAGAGAGAGAGACAGAGAGAGAGAGAGAGAGAGAGAGAGAGAGAAAGAACTGGGAGACTGGGAGAGTTTAGGAGACCCCATCATCCACCCGGAAGCCAAGGTTATTTCTGGAACGCTGAGCAGCTAGTTTTGACACACAGCGACTGCAGAACCACTGGTTGAAAGGCCAGAAGTGACTGACATGCAGACGAGAGTGGTTGTGATGTGGAGACAGGACTCAGTCATTCGCTGATGTTACTGATGCTGACTGGCGGAGAGACGATACCCAAGCCTCTCCTTGAAAACCTCACACCCAGCCACCCGCTGCCCTCTGGGGAAAAACAAATGAAGCAGAAGGAACTATAGAGCCAGCTTTATACTTCCTGATGCTGGAGCTGCATGGGTGATGCTGCCTTCCTAACAGATGGAGAGATCGGAGCTAAATCTGTGTGCAATGAAGTTAAACAGCAGCGATGCAAGATTGTGATGAAGGATAATTGTTGGTGATTGATTCCTTATGGTATTGTAGTTGCATGTAGGAATTGCAAACATTATACACAGTGCGAAGGAGATCCAGCCATGCTACTCTAGCATTAGACAAACAATTAACTGCCATATCCTGAATGTAGGCCATTGTTGAGTCCTAATGTATTTGAAGTTACCCTAACAGGTATTAAAGAGCAGGTTTTTATGCAAATTAACGTGCTGCATTTTGTTGAAGGCAAAATTATTAGCCCTTCTGTATATTTTAATTCTTTTTTAAACAAAATGTGATACAGATCAAGAAAATGTTCACAGCATTACAAATATAATGGTTCTTTTCTGAAGAAAGTCTTCTTTTCGTTTCGCTATAAGATTTTTTTTTTAAATGAACTTTAAGGTCAATATTATTAGCCACCTTAAGAACGTTTTCCCCTAGTTGGCTACAGAACAAACCACTGTTGTCCAATGCTTTAATTAACTTGCCTAGTTAACCTAATTAATCTAGCTAAGCTTTAAAACGGCACAATTCTTGCACCTTGCTAATTAGTTATTATAGAAATTAGTTATTAAAATGTTGAAAAATCTTGTGAAAAAAATCTGAAACATCACTTGGGATTTTTTCACAGGGGGGCTAATAATTTTAAACACATAATAAACTTAATTTAACCTCAGGCTAGCCTTCCAGTTTTTACAGATTTTTTAAAGATTTTTTTGAAGATCCACCTCAGTGTCTTACCACTCTAAAGTGTTTGAGACCATCCAACCCTCTATATTGCCCAGCAATTCAGAGCTGAACAGAGTAAGGATTTGGACTGAAAGCCCACTTTGCACTGACCAATCCTCTCATCGACAGAAAGAATCAAAAGGATAAAATAGATGTCCATTTAAAAAAAAATCCTGCAATACTTGGATATTCTGTGACATTAGACACTTTTCCAAAGTCCAAGCAACATCCCCTTTTGATGGGCCTAACTCTTGTGAAAAAAGGATGCTTTTAAACTGAAAACTTCTGACCCTCCATGTTTCAAAGAGTGAATGGGTGAATTGTATTAGGTCATTCATTGTATGGGGATATACATATTAGTACCTAAAAAGTACAAAAGTGTTCCTCTTAAAAATTTTTAGGTACTAATATATACTTTTGAGGTACCAATATGGACCCTTTAAGAGTTTAAGTACAAATGTGTACCTTTTGAAAGGGTACCACCCCAGTGACAGCTTGCATATCTTTATTTCTAAGAGTAAAAATAAGCCATTAAGACCAAACTGAATCCTCTGTTGGCTGTCTCTTTGTTGTGACTTCAGCTAATCAGTTTGATCAATGCAAACAACTATTTTTAATGAGTCCAACAACCAGCTGTGCAAGAAAACATACAATCTGATATAAGTGAAGTCATCTTTCACTACTGTATTGTTTTTAAGGAAAGAATTTACAAGTAACTTTTATTCTAAATCTTAGACCTTATTCTTGAAACAAAAAAATGATTAATGATAAAGCGTGAAGCACCAAAAGTTGCCCATTTTAAAATTTACTTGAATGCCATTTTGGCTATTATTGTTATCAATGAATTTTCAAATGTACTTTTTACAAGAAAGGCTAGAAAAATTATTGTGAAGATCTACATAATAATGATAATTATTATTATTATGTTTACATTTTTTATTATTCAAAGGGCCAAATTCTGACTGAAGAAACTCGAATTTGCCCAATAAAGGGCAATAGGGCAATTTTTTACCTTAACAGATTCCAGTTTTTTTCTTATGATATATATGATGTAATAAATATGTATTTGAAAAATAAGTATTTAATTCATATTTCTTTATTCTAAATCTTTAGGTAATATCTTTGGTACATTAAAGTGTGATTATGATGACCATCGAACAAGCTAATACAGCTATAAATTGTGCTTGAAATGTCACTAAAATGCAGTATTTAAATTTCACAATAAAAAAAAATTTGGCAAATAACTGCAAAAAAAGTCCACTTTTTGAGAAAAAAAAGAAGAACCCCTTTCACCAGGCTGGCTTTAAGCCAGATACAGACTATACATAGGCCTATTTACCTGATTAATGTATGGCTCTCAACCCTTAACCACTTAAAGAGAAGCAGTTAGCAGACTAAATTTGAATGACGTAATCAACACCTTCAATGTAGAAAATATAATTATAATCTCAAACGTATTCGATGATGCTACAGCGCAGGCACGGCAAATGCCTTAGCTGATTGTGATGTCAGTAAACATTAAAGAACCTTCAGAAATGAATGAACTGCGGGTCTTCAGGTGGATCAAATGACCTTGTAAAGGAAATGGTAAGTGTTCTGTGAAAAAAAAAACATTCTGTGTAACCGGATGTAGTGAAGGGGAATCTGAGGTATGCCTGCCTCTCCCGCCCCTCCTCTCGCCTCCGCTGTTTCTGTCATCTCGACGCATCTCCTCTCGAGCACCGCGACTAGTCCTTCATCTACCTGGCCGCTCATAAAGCCGTTCCCGCTCGCTCAACCGGGGAAACTCCACAGCACCTCAGAGCCGCAGACATAACAATGCCAGTTACCGAATAACGTCGAGGAGAAAGAAAATATCCTTAACCCACAGCGAGCACAAAGTCACGCTCCGATACGCACGACCACACGCGCGCACGGGAGAGAGCAGTTCACGCGCGGCAGATGCTTCCCCGTCCTCGCTGAGATGATGGCTCTGTGGACGCTCTTCTGCATCCTCGCCATTGTGAAAAGTAAGTTATCTGCTAAGAACGACGGGAATGAGTCTTTTATTCGTGAAACTAGACGTTCGGAACGCGGGTTTGTACCTCGAGTATTCATAGTCATGTGGTGCTGTCAAAAAAGAAGGATGTTTTGAAGCAGACCTCTTTTTTGGAGATGGAGAGATGTTGGGCGGTGGACTATAAATCTGTACAGTCACCCATTGCGATGATGTGATGATATTTCATTTATGACCTCAGTGCATCATGTTGATATTTCCCTGTCATCCCGTAAGTCGCGCAGACGCATTATTATTGAATCTCGGCGCCTGCGGAGTCGGGCTGTTTCTCATTGTGCGCAGAAGTGCTGAGCAGCGGTTATGATAATAATACACATCATTATTGCAATGAGCCGCAACCGCCACAACTGCCGAGATGTGATTTTTACAGTCTCTCTGGGGTCGTCTCTTGACGATGATAACATTTAATTTGTGTTTATCACTCGCTGGAATTAATTGGATAGCTGCAAAAGCTTGTGTGAAATTGATATGTTCATGTTGGTTGCAGAAATGGATGGAATTGTGCGTGAGGGAAACGTAAGACATGGGTCTTTAAGCCCCTGATGCATGCATTATTAAATCACTACTGAAAAAGAAAACTTGAATGTTTCGTTTTACTATAGAAGAAAGAATATATTTATTTCCAAACATTATAAATTTGGGATTGTTTAATTGTATTTAAAGGGGAAAATATGCACCTGGGTAAACTAGAAGTTTTGGATTTTAAGCAGATTTTAAACAATGTTTTTTTATTTTGTCCATTAAAATGTGTCTTCTAGAATTTGATTTACAGGAGACAACAAAATATTCCATGTTACAAAATATTATATACAGCTAATATTATTGTCATACAAATTTAAAAGAAGATTCAGTTGATGTTAAATTACGTTATTTTATAGGATCACAAAGTAATTGTGGTAATTGTAGTTTTATATCATTCTTTTAATAATTATTTTTTAGGGGTTTACACCTTTATTGTATAAGACTGTGGAGATTGTTTTTAAGACAAGATTGGGGAGCAGTGATGGGGGAAAGATTGGCAAAGGACCTCGAGCCAGGAATCAAACTTGGGTCATCGTAAGCACCTCGGTGCTATGTGTCGACCTACTAGGCTATTGGCACCAAATAAAATGTTTATACTCTGACATTATTCTTCAAACCCCTTTTATCTATTTGTCAGCAGGTTTTTAATGTGTAATACAATTTAGGACACATTTCAATTTTACATAAAATAAATATATCGGTTACACTAAATGATTATGCAACAATATTGCATTTAATATCATTTCTATAACATCACTTTTGTAAATTTAATTTGATGCAGACACTAAAACCGAATGTCTCACCTTTGACCCATACTGGAAGATAAAATTCTTAATGAATTATAATCTCTAATTAGAACAGCTTACTCGCTTTTACACAGATCTTCAGTGTCTTTAAAACGAATCCCTATAGTGCTGTTACTCTGCTTTTGCATAATAAACAAATTAATTTATTCATTAACTTATTTTTCGGCTTAGTCCCTTTATTAATATGGGGTCGCCACAGCGGAATGAATTGCCAACTTATGTTTTACACAGTGGATGCCCTTCCAGCTGGAACCCATCACTGGGAAACACCCATACACACTCATTCACACACATACACTACAGACAATTTAGCTTACCCAATTCACCTATAGCGCATGTCTTTGGACTTGTGGGGGAAACCGGAGCACCCGGAGGAAACCCAAGACAATACTGGGAGAACTGTTCTCAAACTCCACACAGAAATGCCAACTGACCCAGCCGAGGCTCGAACTAGCGACCTTCCTGCTGTGAGGCAATCGTGCTACCCACTGCGCCACCGTGACGCCCCTAATAAAGAAATTATATATTTATTTTATTTTAAATATTCTTAGACATATCATAGGCCGGAATTGAACTGAACTGAATTCCTCAGTATTCAATGTAGTGAAAAGATATATTTTCATTGTGGGAAGTATACTATACATTAAGTAATGCTTGAATCAATATGTAGAAGCTCTTATTGTTTTTCCATACTGTACATATACAATAAATATAGAAAGATATAATTTATATAGTTTAAGATTGATAACTACATGTTAAAATGTAAAGAAACTGAACATGATTCAATGCCCCACTCATGGTGTTCTCTTATCTTTATTAATCAGAAGTTAACATACGTTAATAATAAACATAAGTTAACTTTGGTTGGTAATAAGAAAAAAACCTTTGGAGTGGTATACTGATAACAAGCAGTTTATGCATTGACAATGTAAAAGTGATTTATATATGCAAATATTATTTATTTATTCAAATGTATTACATACTTCTTACCTTTAAAGATAACCTGGATGTAAAATAACATTCTTAATAGTAAAAAAAAACATTTCAATGGATTTAGAAGGTGGCGATGATGAATATTTTGACACTGTAAACATGTTTGTAGAGTTAAAGTAGTTTGTATGATGGGACACAAAATATTTTAAAAGCTTAAAAAGTAATGACTGTAAAATTTTGACTCTGTAAACATGATTTTGTAGTTTTTAGAGTAGTTTTTAGAGTAAACATGATTTTAGTTTGAATCATTTAAAATAAATTGCTTAATTTTGAATCAGATTGTTGAGATTTTGCCACATTTTATGCTATTTGTCCTTTTTTTCTTTCTGTGATGTAATGATTGCAGTTCCCCCTTTAGAAAAAAAAAACTGAACAAGCTTAGTATGAAAAAAGTGCACATGTACACACACATCGCATACTGGTGAAAATCGGCTTAGGTCTTCCATTTCTAAGTGTCAGACCCCAGAAGGCTAATTCAGTTAATTAACTCTGACTACAAGCAAATGAGTAAAAGAACGAGTGACCGTCTGATGTGTAGTGAAAGGTTTGTTAGGGTCAGAAAAAAAAGGAGGGTCTTCGCTCCACCAATCCCATAATCCACTTTTTCTGTTTGAGCTGGAGGCATAAGCATGTTTTCGTAACAACAGAGTATGGATAGATAAAACATTAATACATTAAAATAGTGTATTAGACTTACAAAGCACTTAATGCAGTAACCCACCTAGTCACATTAGATCATCATTAACTGGAGAGGACTGAAAGGGTTGTTATGGTGATGAACAGACATGCGTCCAGTGTATGAATGACTGGGGTTATGTAATGCACACATAAGGACTACAGCATTGGTCTGAGGCCTGTTCTCTCATTAAGTGGCATCAAGTCAGAAGCATTGACCTGTATTACATGTTGAGCTTTTTTTAAGCTACAATGCAACACTCTTTACTGGTAAACTCATCTTATTGGAAATTATTCCTTACAGTGCTTACTCTTTTCAGGAACATAGTCACCATACTTTGGCATTTCTGTTCTGTTGTTAAATTTTAAAAAGGCAAAACATCAAAGTAAATGTAAAGAGATGGTTCAAATCCCAAATCCTTAATTATGGATTTTTTAGTGTATTCAAATCCAAAATTTTAGATTTCAAAGAGTTATGAAAAGGTAATATTTTGGTTTTAGGGATCTCCAACAACAGGCTGATATGCATGTAAAGTAAAAAAAAAAAAACTTTGTCTTAAAATATGCATTTATTTTTACCTGATTATCCCAACGACTCCCATATGATTAGTTCAGGAATTAATTTGTTCCCAAACCCCTCCCTTGCGTGACGCTAATCTGTGCTGATTGGTCCGATGACTCAGTCTGTTGTGACTGCTTGACTAGGTTCAGCGTGTGACAGAGCGAAATGCCCAATACAGCTATGAAGTAGCAGAGTATGTAAGAGCCCAATGCAGGAATGCAATAATGTAATGCAGTTAAACACCAGCATATTCTTCTATTCTTTACTACAACCCCAAGTAATAACAACCACACACATTCAGTATTTATCCACACAATGGTAAAAGTTGGCCGCGCTGTGCGTGCCTAGGAACAGCTGATGGTGACCATAGCAAAGACAAATAGTAGAGGATTGCGAGTTCAGGAATGCATTTAAATGGATAAAGGAAGCACGGTCACATTTTCAATGTTGTTTTTGACGCGATATGTAAAATAGCCCATAAAGATTTAACCTGAGAGATGCATTACAAGCACTGATCTATAATAGATAAGCGATTACAAGCCATGTGGAGTGATTACAAGTTACAATACACACAAACTACAAAAAAAAGGCATCAATTTTAATTGCACTTACATATTATGATCTGAAGGAAGAATAAAGTGGTCCATATGAACTATAAAGGGGGTTGCACACCAGATGAGCCGAACGGCGATGCACTGTGTCGCTCCATGCATTTTAGAATTCTAAACATGGATTTCTATCAGGGTATGCACACCGGCACCGCAAGTCAGCGGATGTCCGCGGTGCCCAGCCATGACTCAGGACACTGTTTATATTTTTGCCGCACAACAGAGTGCCAGTGCGCGTCTGGTGTGCGATACTTTTAACTGTCATGTGCGTGCTGTGGCGCCAATCGGCGCATCCGGTGTGCGACCTGCTTAACAGTTAATGACAAAGTCCCTGTCAAAGTCTGACAAAGTCCCATACATAATAGTCTGTGCTGCTCCTTCCTTTTTAGGTTATTGTATCAAAAATCAGAAAAATGACAGGGACAAACACAGCACTAGGTTGGCTACACTGTGGTATTGTTGTGAAAATGTTTATTGTTTATTCCCGGCAGCCAAATCTCCATCCGTCAGTAATCATCATCTTTATGTTATGATCAGTCCCATGATCCCCCCGTGCTCCGCTAGTGTCTGAAGGGAAAGGCGTGTTCACATTTTACCGGATCCGGTACTACATATTTGGTGATGTACCATATCGACGACGACGCATTTAGGCAAAAGATCTGAAACCAACACGATTCATTTATTAGATTCTGAGTCGACTATTTCGTTAACAAATCAATAGTTTTAAACACAGTGCACTTTCAGATTTGGGATGGAGGGATGTCTATGGTTTTATCAAAAAAAATTTTTGAACAGTTTTGAAGTTTTGAATCCCATGGTTTGTTGACATTCTTGATTCTGTTGTGCTGGGTGTGCAATAAAAATGTTTAATGCACAGGTAGTTTTAATCAGTTTTGATCACATTTAGATGCCATTCCCCCAAACATTAGTAGTAACCATAGTAACTCTGTGACAACTGCCAAAACCTTCATTCCTCTCTTTAGTCTTGAGAATACAGACATGTGCCTCACAAGGAAGCAAATGTTGATCAGCCAACTTACGAATATGATCAAAAATATTTTGCGAAGAGGTAGCTAACATGTTACTATGAGCTATTATATTCCTGTTTTATTTAGATGTGCAAATCTCATCACATCGTTCTTTGCCTAAGCACTGTGCATTTAAAATTCTTTACTAAACCATTGGTTTTCCCTCACATATGTTTATCCTATTATATAAGACACATTTAAAATTCAAATACATTAAAAGTAATTATATTCCAATATATGTGAATATATTGTATGTATTTATTATATAATAAATCTGTTAATTCAGTTTAGTTCATTACCAAACAAAGCACATTTTCTGTCAACCAGTAAAATATTTCTTTCAAGCAAAAGTGCTCTACAGGCATATAGCAGGACAAAAAGGCACATATTCATAGGCAGGCTCCCAGCCAAAATATATGGGGAATCAATACTCAGCTCCTCTCACCTCGTCCATTCTGCCCACGCTTTAACTGTAATTAATGTCAGCAACTCTGTCCTGGCTCTGCTTTGCTGTGTACGTCTCCTCTCTTTATCAAGGAGGAGCAGATTTGGCAATGATTTGGACTAAATACAGCCCCAGCCTTGAGGGAGCCATAAAAACAGACAAAGCCTGTTGTGGAGTGACTTATGGCCCACCTTTATCTCGTGGCTGATCGATGGCGGAGACGCAGAGGGTCGAGTCCTTTCCACCTCCTGCATTAAAGCTCTGCTGCAAACTCACAGCCAGACTTTAAAAAATACCGCTGCATGAGCCAAAGATGATAGCGATGTATGAATGTTTTCTCAAAGAGGCAGCGGATGGTGGAACAGCAGGCAAACTGTGGCATGCAATAGTCAGGCAAGAAGCAGCGTTTGGTGTGTTGCTTCAAAAATGAGACAGATCTCAAACCTGCAGGCCTGCATACTAATCAAATTACATGTACTTAAACTTGTCCATGCGTGTATCACTGTCTTTTTCCATTTGCACATGAGCGTAAAGAGATGCACATTTTGAGGGGTCAATAAAGAGCAGAGTGAAGGTGAGGATGGGAGGTTCACCTCCTCTGCTATTTTTAGCGTTTATTATTTACACCTCAGCGCGCTCGCACACACTCCTTCTCGCAGAGTCTATGTCTCTTCCTTACTTTCGGTCAAACACACTGACTCTCAAAGGACTTTCAAGGACGTTCTGACATCTTTTTTAGTAGGCAACTACTGATCGCAAACCCCAGCATGCCTACGAGAGACAGAATTTTCTCAATCTAGCTTAAATAGTTTGTTCACCTTAAAATGTAAAATTCTACTGTGATTACCTTCCTCTGATATTCCAAATTCATTCATTTTTCTTCGGCTTAGTGCCTTATTTATCAGTGGTTGCCACAGCAGAATGAACCCCCACCTATTCCTGAATATGTTTAATGCAGCGGATGCCTTTCCAGCCACAACCTATTACTGGGAAACACCCATACACTCTCACACACACACACTCATACACTATGGTCAATTAAGTTTATCCAATTATAACGAATTTCTTTGGGTTGTGAGGGAAACCGGGGAACATTCCAAATTAAAGCCTGTTTGCATTTTGTGAAACATACTGTAATGAGGACATGTATACCAAAGATTTCAAGCAATAAAAATGAGCAGCATAAACGTATCTGTATTACAAAAAAGACTCATTGGAGTCATACATCTTATGCAAGTTTTATGAATATATTACTTTTTAAAGACCCTATTAAGACTAAAGGCCAATTTATACTTCTGCATTGACTCTTGAGTACATACCCCCAATACAGTCACATACTCTTTGCCATACCCTGACACAAACCCTGACAAGCGCCTCTCAAATGTAACTACACGTCACAATGACATGGAGCACAAGCTTGCTTAATGATTAACGTTTGGCAGTTTTTACTTCTTTCACATCAGAGTCTAGCCCGGCCTCAGAATGCTCCCCCAATTTAAGCAGGAATTGGGTTTAAAGGTGTGGAGTTGGGGTGATGGAGGTATGCTGAAATTCAAGAGTTCACACTTAGCTGATGATTGATTATAGAGCGTGTATGGCATGCTGTCCCAGGAGAGAGCCCTGAGCTCAGAATATCCTCCCTTCCATTTAAAGGGGCGAGAGGGGAGTTTGAGCTTGGGTAGGTCTCAAGAACTCTGTATGTGTTAGGAATAGCTATGAGATATAGCTGACTAAGGCCCCGTTAACACTAATGCGTTTTCGTTTTGAAACAGCGTTTTAGATCAAGAACGATCCGCGTCCACACTAGCATTTCATCTAGCGTTTCTAAACATATCTCTGTCCACACTACTCCACCAAAAACGTATATCACGTGACCATTCGCACACTCTGGGCATGCGCCTCCAAGTATAAACAGGAAGCATGTGTCTTGCTCGGCATTTGGCTATTGATCATCAACAAATGCCGGTTGACCGATGAACGTGAGAGATTAGCGAGTGCTCGAACAATAGCTTGCCTCTTGCGAATATATGCAGCTGCTGTAGTAAAAAAGGCAGAGTTTAACTGCACAATGGCACCTAAAACGGACAATAGTGCAAACAACGCTCCCATTTCTGTGTCCATGTTGTTATTTACAGTGAAGGCTGGTCTGCCGTCTTCCGGTAGCGTTATAGTCATGTGATAGGGGCTTGACAAATAAGGGAAGGATACGCAATGATCCAAAAGCCCCAATCAGGTAGCGAATGTCTGCAGCCCCGCCTCCGTTTTCAGATGTCTCCGTTTTCCCCCATCCACACTGAGATGGAGCAGCAGCGTTTTAGTATTAAAACGACCTCTCCAGTGTTTTCAAAACGCTCCGTTTTTAGGGCTCGAAAACTCTTGCGTAGTGTGGACGGATTACGTAACCGTAGCAAAACTTATGCGTTTTAAAACGAAAACGCATTAGTGTAAACGGGGCCTAAGAGTTGTCTATGATGCCACTTTGAATTAGTCAACTTACTTATAATGCATGTCTTTGGATGGTGGGAGGAAATAAGGAAAAACCCACACAAGCAAGGGGAGAACATTGCAGACTCCGCACAGAAACGCTGACTGGCCCGGTAAGGGCTCAAACCAGTGGCATTCTTGCTGTGAGGTGACAGTGCTAACCAATAGGCCGCAGTGCCGCCCTATCAGGAGAAGGGGGAAGAGTAGGGGTGGAAAGGAGGGATTCTTCAAGACAAAGATTGAAACACTCTTGCTATTTATAGTGATTTAGAATTCATCTGATTGGCGTGATATGATTAGCTGATGCGAGACCAGCCATGATTAATCATAAGCACGTGATCCTCTCAAAATTATTTTATCAATAAACCGCACATCGAGAGATAACAGAAGTAGGACCTTCTTGATTATTTATATGGGTTTGGTGGTCTTATACTTATTGGATAATATTATGATTGTCAATAATGAATTAGTCTTGTCAAAAAAAAAAAACACAACTATACAATACATATAAAATAATAAAATGTCTCCCATCCTCATTCAGCTTATAACCTTAAAAATTTGTTAACCAGACCAAGCAATTCATTGAAATTATCAGACAAAAGATCTATTTGTTCACAAATTGGACATCAATATTCTCATGAACTTACTTAGACAAGCTAAGAACACTATGTACATACCAACATATGCCCATTCTGAAAACGTAGCCCTATATACATTTCTGCAAATTATGTAGTCAAAAGTACGTATGGCTGCTATTCATTTTTGAAAATGAATGCTACAGGGCAGTATGACGCTGTTCCTTTTCACGTTTACCAGCTAAACCCTTACGTCGGTATGGACTGCTTTCCTGCTGTTACCAGTTTGTCCAGTTAGCTAGGTCGTTAGGTAAGTTGATCGGTCAGTCATTCAGTCAGTCAAACAGTCAGCTGACAGCGGCCTCTGGTGGATTTATGCAAGAAGAGCAGGCGCGAATGGTACTCACAGGAGAAATTTGAGCTCTAAAAAAGCATAAACAGCAGCCTCTGGTGGATTTGCAAAAACAAAAACGGCAAAAAAAACAATATAAAAGTACCAAAGCACCAATATATAAATAAATACATTTTAAGCCATATTGACCACTTTTATGCTACTTTCGTAGCTCAGAATGTTCCAATCATCGTAAATGCATGTCTCTCTTTTTGTGAAATGCAGGTTTAAAATTGTTGTTTTTTACATTTAAGAAAATCAATCACCAACTCAGTTACAAAACAGTTACAGTATGGTTTTACATGAAGTCAGATTGACATAGACATTGACATGTTTAATGAATTAAAATTACCAGCCAAAATTACACAACCAAAATAATAGTATTTTAGATAAATACTGCTCTTTTGAACTTTCTTATTCTGCTCTATAGCAATTCTGAACTCTATAGCAATTCTGAACCACAGACATGTGTACTGACATACACACACCCACACGCACAATACCCTTTTGTCTATTTCCTTCGCTTTATCTTGTCTTTGTTTCAGTATTTTGCTGTTTCATGTAGAATGTTGCTTATATGTTCTCATAACATGCTTGCGTTGCGCTCTTGTCATCTGATCTGTATGTCAGTCATGCTGGCCCAACACTTCAGCTCATCTTGATAAGGCAGTGATCCGGCACTCTGGTCTGCTCATATCTCTGATCCACAGACCATTTCAACAGCCAGCAATGATACTGAGGTTTTTGGATTTCACACATATATCCAACCAGCATGTCCTGCATGCTAATCTTTTGCAGCAAGTATAATATCTATCATAAATGCTTGCTGATCTGCAGCCGCCAAGGACCCTTTGAGTGGCAGAAAGAGTTATTATTATTAATCTGGGGTCGCCACAGCGGAATGAACTGGCAACTTATCCAGCATATGTTTTACGCAGCGGATGTCCTTCCAGCTGCAACCCAACACTGGGAAACACCTAAAGACTCTTGCATTCACACACATACACTACGGCCAATTTAGCTTATTCAATTTACCTATAGCGCATGTTTTGAGTCTGTGGGGGAAACTGGAGCACCCAGAGGAAACCCACGCGAACACGGGGAGAACATGCAAACTTCACACACAAATGCCATCTGGCCCTGCCAGGGCTCATACCAGCAACCTTCTTGCTGTGAGGTGATCGTGCAACCCACTGTGCCACCGTGATGCCCTAATATGCTATTATTTTTACCTAATTATCCCCACAACAGCGATTAATTTGTTCCCAAACCCCTCCTTTGCTGGTTGGTCCGATGACCCAGTCTATTGTGATTGGTCTACTGCGTTCAGCATGGAACGGAGAGAAACACCCAAGAAGTAATCATAGTTTTTGCATACAAATTGACGCCATAGTTCCTCCACTCTATTACTCTTTCTTATTACAGGACATTGCACTAAATGCCATATAACAATTTGCTGAACTAAAAAAGATGTTAGTCCTA
>CAIGQZ010033112.1:7829204-7860047 GCA_903798205.1 Danio tinwini
AATCACAGTCATTTCTGTTGAGCACATGAACACAATGGCAAATCAGCGCTGTATAAGAATGCCATCAACAGTGCCTTTAATGTTAATGAGAAATAGACATTTTATTTTAATTTCAGTACCGAAATTTTGAGTCGTGATAAGTCTAATATAGTGAAAGAATATGTTCAATAACTGGAGTTTGATAAATGGCATCTAAGATGTGTGTTTGGGAAAGAAAACATTAGCTAAGTAGTGCCATTTCCCTTAACTTAGCTGAAAATAAGCTCCGATATTCCTTTTTATTTTCACTATTCATTCAGAACGGACCTTTGAGTCACTTGGAAGGCAGTGAAAGTATAAATTTTTGTCACTTTCTTTTCGCTGATAAGATATATAGCCAGGTACACAACATTGCTGTGTGACTCAGGCGATACTTCTGGGTTTCTTTCCACCGGAGCCTAAATTTTGCTGTTTAAAATAGTGGCCGTGTGAAATAAGTCTATAGTGTGGTGTTGTTGGGAAAATGAACTTTAACCTTTTATTCCCCACAACTGCATGTCTAGGCATCTCTCAGGGATAGTAATTTTCACGTCGCATTCACGTTTTACTGGATCCAGCAGTTCATATTTTGTATTGTTTCCTGTCAACGTCAATACAAACAGGCAAAAGATCCAAACGAACAATGAATCATTTAAGTGACTCTGAGTCGAATATTTTATTTTAAAAATTTATGTTTTTAAACAAGGTGCGTTTTCATATTTACCCTGGATGTTTTCATTCACTTAGAGCTGTGTTGCACACTGCATAGAAGGTGATTTTCAAAAACCCATAATAGGGGCTCTTTAAATACGCAAAACACTACAGGACATCCATGATTAGGTGTATTAATTTCTACTGAGCTGCTGTTTTTTTAAGTCCAGATGTGCCCATGTGTTGCCAAGCTAATGTTCCTTTTTGATGAGCACAAACAAGCTCAGACAAGCCATTCCAAATCAGCCAGACATCAACCTGCCAACACAAGCTGGACTAATTGCGAACACTCAATTTTCACAACCGGTGTCTATGGAGCGTATAGTGAAGGTACAGCAGACAACAATGTAGGGAATGAAGGGAAACATAACAATAAAACAGGTTCAAAGTGCTATTGATCTTTTTACAGCACATTTAAAGAAGGCATTGAACGTTCATAGAGATTAACAGTGTTGTTAAACTACTTAAAGGCTGATTTGATCCAAGACTTTTAGAATATATGTGACTATGATATAATATGATATGATATGATATTATATGTTGGGTGTGTTAAATTTTACTGTCTGCATAAACAAGCACTATAGCCAGTGAAATGGCTGTAATCAAGACTGTATTTGCACGGTACATTGGGATATAGATGTACAAATTCCAGATGTCATATTTGTCAAGGGGGCTAGGAAAGGTATGCAAACATTAGACATTATATCGCCTTCCATATAATTGCCACCTCAGAATTATCTAACAGTGCATGTCTACTGTATGTGAAGGAACATGGCAAAATTCCTACCTTAAAGGGTTCTTTCACCTGAAAGTGAAAATCATTCATTCATTCATTTTCCATCAGCTTGGTCTCTATTTTAGAGGTCGCCACAGCGGAATGAACCACCAACTATTCCAGTTGATGTTTTACGCATTGTATGCCCTTCTAGCCTCAACCCAGTACTGGGAAACACCCATACACACTCAGTCACACACACACACACACACACACTCATACACTATGGACATTTGGGATAATTCAATTCACCTGTACCTCATCAAAGTCCCTTTAAGGCACACGTCTCAAACTCAATTCCTGGAGGGCCGCAGCTCTGCACAGTTTTGCTCCAACCCTAATCAAACACAGCTGATCTAGTAGTGTCTAGTAAACTGTGCAGAGTTGCGGCCCTCCAGGAACAGAGTTTTAGACCTATGCTTTAAGGCAAGTCATTTCACTCGGCATTCATCTCTGAAACGCCTCTTGGGCAATATGCTTGGGCATTCTTTCTCAATGGGGAAAACATAAAATTCTCCAAAATTGCTTGCCAAGCTTACGATCAAATTTCATATTTGGAATTACCAATAAAACTAAACAAAAACTCTTTAGTTTCATTTCTAAACATTTTAGTCACACAAAATCGGCAGAAACTCACATCTGGTCCGAGCCCCTTCCTCAAAGAATCGTCAGTCCATAGCGATCACTGATTGACTCCTGTACTAGAAGGCGGGGCTTCATTCGCCATGTTGACCGTTACACTTTTCTCCATTCAAAACTATACAAGTGACACATCTTGTGTATTCTATATTCTTTAGCCTCTTTCACACATACAGACCTTTCCGGAAAATTACCGGCAAATTTTCCGGAAAGGTCTGAATGTGTTAACAGGCCCTTTTTGAAAATACAAGAGAAGTTGTAACATTACCGGTAATTTGCTGGAATGCTGCGATGTATGAGCGCAGAAGGAAAATTGCAGAAAAGAGCGCATTCACGCTTAGAACACGCTGATGTGATACGTCTACTTCAGCCAATCAGAACATTCAGACACATTCACATCTACGCTGTTTATGAAAAAAAAATTTGAATATCTTTTCACACACATTTAGCTGCTAGATGTGAGTCAGATAGTGCTTCTATGTTCCTTCTTAACTGTGTAAAAAATGATCAATGAAATGCTTATGATAAGCCATTGTTTGTTTACCTTCAAACTCAGCTTCCTTCAGTTGCTTGACGTGTGTGCACATGAAGCAGCCGGTGAGTGCCAGCACACACACACACATACACAAGAAAGTGTTCCTCCATATGTTTTCATTGAAGTTGTTCACAATACTTATCTATCCACAGAGTTTGTAATGTAGTCAAATGTTTACAAATAAGCACAGCCATTTAGAGCTTATTTCTAGTTAATGTTGTTATAATTTACTGGTATTGTGGAATGGATGTTTGAATCGTCTTTTCTGGAAAAATTCCGTAACGTCCTTGCCTGTGTAAACAGCGTTTTTTTGAATCTACCGGTAAAGTCGTTTGTGGAAATTTTCTGGATATTTACCGGTATCACTGCGTGAAAGTGACTTTTGACTACATGTCTTTGAACTGTGGGGGAAACCGAAAAACTTGGAGGAAACCCATGAGAACACAGGGTGAACATGCAAACTCCACACAGAAACGTCAACTGGCTCAGCCGAAACTCAAACCAGCAACCTACTTGCTGTGAGGTGACAGCGCTAACCATTGAGCCACCGTGCCGCCCCTTAAACAAAAATTATCCTATTAATTTCTTACTGTCATGTAGTTTCAAATCCCTAAGACCTTAGTTCATCTTTTGAATATTATCGATTGGAATATACATTATATTCAACAGTTTCTTCTCCTCTGTCAGTATAGGGTGCAGCATCTCGCGAGCAATATACTGACACTGAGGAGAAGAAACTGTTGATTCAAATTTTGTGTTTTATGTGCGCACAAAAGAATTCTAGTAGCTTGATAATATCCTGATTGAACCACTGAAGACGTAACCGTCTGTTTTGAGAATGTTTCTGTAATTTTCTGGACTTTGAAGAGTCGAGAACCTTGCTCTCTATGGAAAATCATGGAGGTCTCAGATTTCACTTAAAATATTGTAATTTGAGTTCCAAAGATGAACAAAGGTCTCAGTGGTTTGGCACAACATGAGGATGAGTAATTAATAACAGAATTATCTTTTTTTAACACTAACACTCTTAAATGTGTGTTGTTGATACAGTCAAATTTCACAGGTTTCATGTAAAGACTTTTGGCTGTTATAGTTAAACACAGACTTACAGTGAATACTCCATTTGATAGCATGTGCAAATGACACATGTGCACTTGAAATATTCATCTATGTTTAGTGTCTGCTATTTCCTTCTACAATGGAACAGCAATAAGAAATGATTTCATAAGTGTTTGGATGTTTAAAATAGAGCTGAACATTTTTGATTATTACACGCACTAGCTGGTGTGGACATCTATGCTTTTTGGCAAAGTAGCTGTTGTTTTGACTCCTCTATTTCATTTCCAACTGTGAAACTACTAGCTAGTATAGACGTCTATGCTTTTTGGCCAAGTAGCTGTTCTTTTGTCTCTTCTACTTTATTTCCAACTGTGAAACTACTAGCCAGTGTGAACGTCTATGGTTTTTGGCAATCTCATTCTCAGGTAGCTGTTGTTTAGTCTCCTGTGTTACTTTTCCAGCTGTGAAACTAGAAGTGTTGACACCTTGTAAACAAACCAATTACTGCAGAATAGGAGGAAAAAATCTGCGCACATACTGGTGCATACCGACGAAGGAATTTGTGGTATAGTATTATGAAAGGCAATTGGGGTTAAAAATTGTCAAACTAAATAAATGATCTTTGAAACAATATTCACTATTTGACTGTGCTTAGACTGCAATTTAGAAACATCAGTACACATAGACATGCACAGTCTTAATATTTAATTTTCATGTATATATTGTCTGATTTTTGATTACAGTACGTATATGACAGTATACAATATCCTTCATGAATAAACATGATGTCAGAGGTTCCTATACATACAGTATATATAGGCAAAGCACAATGCATCATAATCTGAAGGTCATGCCTACTATGGGAGAAAACAATCCAACTGACTTCAGTGACTTTGTACATTTACTCATTTAGCAGACGATTTTATCCAAAGTGACATTCAAGGATAAAATATGGATAAAAGAAGCACTTCAAATCATCAAAATAGTAGCAGGCTATAAATGATATGTCTAAGTTACTAAATCTACAATCATTTTTTCCTTCAAGCATATAGAGAAGAGAGAGTGTGTCCTACAGGTGGTTTGTCAAATAACAAAAAGATAAACAATGCATAAAAAACTGCTATGTGACAAGGTGAACAGTAAACAAGCTAAAAATAAATCCAGAACTACATTTTATAAGCTGTTAACACCCATAAAATCAGTATTTAAGGGCACAAAAGTAGAGTGCAGGTCTGAAACTAACATCACACCCACTGGAATGAAGAGGAGAGGGGAGGAAATATATAGAGAAACTAAACTGTATTGGTCTCTGTCAGCTCTTTTTTTTTAACCAGGGCCTTTTATTGGAAATAAGATCCAACTTGGCGTGAAACACTTGGTGGAACAAGCTGTCACATATAACAGTACGCGCACACGCACGCACGCACGCACGCACGCACACACACACACACACACACACACACACACACACACAAAACTTTACAGCACATCTTTTTGCTTCATCAACATTTTTCTGCTTTACCCACAAGTTGCATACTGTCAAAATCATTTCTTCTTACAGAAATATAATATATAAAACTACATATTAGATATTTGACTTTCCAGTAACAAAATGTTTGTCTCACACAGGCATACTGAGTGTCAGCATACCACAATTCACTTATTCTTACAGCTGATGTGTAGCTTATATTACCTACAGTATATGCACATTTGACACCTTAAAAACTGGATTTTACAGTTTGGTAGCTTATAAAACTGCAGTTCTGGGCTTATAGCTTGTTAACTGTATGCTAAAAACCTGCTGTGTGACATTCTTTTGTTTTTTGTTATAAGTCAGAAATGACAAGGAGGCAGCCTTGTTTACCCACTTGGTGTGGGTGTGGCCTAAATGTACTCAGTGTCCATACCAGTGGTAGGGAACCTGTGGTTCGTGAGCCACATGTGGCTCTTTGACCAAAAATATGAGGCTCTTCAGCTGTCCCCCTTCAATAATATTTTACAGTTAAAATAATTATAACCATCGCTAGAAATTTGTTTCCTATTGAAAATACAATTACAATTCCCTTTTTTCATTGTATTTTTTACAGCAAAGTACATAAAAACAAAAAACGTTTTGACCAATGGATAAATTTGAATTGCAACACCAATAAAAAGGCAAACAACCTGTTTTTTCATTCATGGACTTGCTCAACATGTAATGCTTCATATTTGTTTATCTTTGAGTAGTGCATGGACATAAAATTAGGTTTTGCTGAAACCTGAATTATTTATAGTAGTAAAATGTGTGTGTGTATACATATTGGGGTATACATACAGTTGAAGTCAGAATTATTAGCCCCCCTGTTTATTTTTTCCCCAATTTCTGTTTAACAGAGAGAAGTATTTTTCAACACATTTCTAAACATAGTAGTTTTAATAACTCATTTCTAATAAATGATTTATTTTAGCTTTGCCATGATGACAGTAAATAATATTTTACTAGACATTTTTCAAGACACTTTTATACAGCTTAAAGTGACATTTAAAGTCTTAACAAGGTTAATTAGGTTAACTAGGCAGGTTAGGGTAATTAGGCAAGTTATTGTATAACGATGGTTTGTTCTGTAGACTATCAACAAAATATATAGCTTAAAGGGGCTAATAATTCATTCATTAACTCATTTTCTTTTCGGCTTTTCGCCACAGTGGAATGAACCACCAACTTATCCAGCATTTGTTTTACATAACGGATGCCCTTCCAGCCGCAATCCATCTCTGGGAAACATCCATGCACACTTATTCACACTCATACACTACGGACAATTTAGCCTACCTAATTCACCTGTACAGCATGTCTTTGGACTGTGGGGGAAACCGGAGCACCTGGAGGAAACCCATGCGAATGCAGGGAGGGGCTAATAATTTTGACCTTAAAATAGTAAAAAAAAAAAAAAAAACTGCTTTCACTCTAGTTGAAATAAAACAAAAAAAAAACTTTCTCCAGATGAAAAAATATTATCAGACGCACTGTGAAAAGTTTCTGAATCTGTTAAACATTATTTGGGAAATATAAAAATACATAAATAAATAAATAAAATCAAAGGATCAATGGCTCTTTAAAAAATGCATTTTCCAAAAAAATCTGAAATGGCTCTTTGCTAAAAAAAGGTTCCCGACCCCTGGTCTATACCAGCATAACACTGCATCCCACATGCAAATAATCTTAAATCGCAACAACTGTATTAAACAAATTTCTTTTTTTTTCTTTTTTCTTTTTTATAATTTTATGCTTGGAGTTTTTGTTTAGAAACCTTTCATATGAAAGATGCACTTTCAAAACATGATAAAACGGTGCTTGCTGACACAAAATACAAATTTCATTTCACTTCGTTTCAGTTTTGGCCCTAATCATCTTATTAAAGAAATGTGTGTGAAAATGCCAATCAAATTTCATGTTTTATTTGAACCTTGCTTACCTTCAAAATTGCTGCCATGGTCAAACTATTCATGCTGAAAAATAATTGTAACGTGTCATATAAAGACTTTTGTCCTTCAGATAATTACAAACTTGTTATTGTAGCTAATTACAGCTGCAAATACAAATCGTAGAATATAAAAACTTATCAAAACATCGTCATTATGCATTCCAATGCACAATAAAACCTAAATGGACATGTTATTTTTTTAAAGTAGTATACGGTGAAATAATAAGCCACATTATATTGTGTACAATTGATTTGACCATTATGCCCATTCAAGATAGAAATACACAAAACACTTAAATTTTTTTAAAAGTGTTTAAAAGTTAAAAATGGCTGCTTTGCCTTAATAGTTTTAGTATTAAGGTAGCTTTTATTTCACAAACTGAAAGAATATTTTCATTTTAATGATTTAATGACATTATGAATATGATATAAAATTACACAATATGAAATAACTCCACAATTTTAAGGAGCAATTTATAATAATGCTTTATAAATACTTAATAATAATTTAATAATGCTGCTGGTAAATGAAAAATAAATGACCCCAAAGCCACATTCTGAGACATGAATTGAGGGAAATTGTCAGGCAGGATAATCCTTTGAACAGACAATGTCAGGCAGATGAGCTTATGAAGCAGACTCTCCTCGTGTCCTTGTGGAATGGATGCAGTATGTGTGATGCAATGCGATGTGCGGTAACACAATAGCTTTCTGTGGCCAGCAATTTGTTTGGCCCGTCTTTGGAAGCTTTCACCGTTATGAGTGTACTTTAGATGCTCGGATCAATACCATCAGCTCTAAGCATCTGTCTAAAAACACATCGTCCCATTCCTCCTCAACACTGACATGCCTCGTTCTGTTCTGCGAAGGCATGTACTGCTGAAACCCAGAGAATAAATATAGCACAAATCTGCCTGAATGGAGAGACTTATTTTGTGCTTGACGTATTTACTCTAATTTAGCAGACGAATGTACAAGATGAACACAGCATGCATATGAGCTTTTGTTATCATTTACTTAGCCTCAGGGCATTAAACAAACCTACATGACTTTGTTTTTTTTTTTGCTTCATTTCTCACAGTATTTTTTTATCTTTAGAATGGAAGTCAATGACTACGTTTACATGGACATCAGTAATCTAATCATTTGAGTTAATCTGAATAAGGCAATAATATGATTAAAGTGTTTACATGAGTTGCTTTTTGAATGTTCCTTTCATGATCCCGTTTTACATGTTATAGCACATAGTTCGATTTAACATCACTGCGTCACTACGCTATACACATTTCCTCTGGAGTTTCATGTCATTTCCGGTGTTTCATTTTTAGTTTGTTGACTTTAACTGCAGGTTGGCACTTTCACTTTTTATTCAGGAACATTTCATGCATGCCCCCTGCACTGTAAAAAAATAACAAAATAAGTAGAGTTAGCTTAAAATTTTAAAGCAACTGGCTACAAAGAAAGTGGTTAAAGTTACGCCAACTAATTTTTTAAGTTGACTGAAAAGGCTGGTTTAAGTCAAGTATACTTTAATGAATAATTTGGCACAACCTTAACCACTGAAGCCTTATAAACTCAAAATTTATTTGCAGCCAGTTGCTTTATAACTAAGTTAACTCAACTCTTTATTTTTTACAGTGGTAAATACTTAAGTGCAGAAATCAAAATTCAAAGTCTCCTCATATGAATTTTTTACTTTCATTGAACAAACAGTTCCAAATATGCAGTTAAATTGCTTTTATGAGTAAATTGAACTCTGAGCTTAAAAATATTGAGTTAACAATTTTTAAGCTGGGTTTTTACAGTGTGTGACAAACGAGATATTGGATGCGAGTATGAACTGCTGGAGTAGGGTTGTTTTAATGGAATTTGATACCACACACACTGTATGGGAAAAAACTCTGCATTCTGTGGTCTTTCACTGACTCGATAGGTGCAGAGAATAGTGTCAAACAGCCGTGTGTGTATAGAATATCCTGCCACAAAATGTGACGAAAATCCTTCATGATGGTAATAGTTTGATTAAGGTGTTTACATTAGATTAGATTAGATTCAAATTTATTGTCATTACACATGTACAAGTACAAGGAAACTATATGCAGTTTAGGTCTAACCAGGAGTGCAATAGCAGCAAGTGCAGGATACAGGTATTAGTTATAAAGTGCAGTTATAGAAAAACTATGGTGATATTTACAAATGGATGTACTATGAACATTATATACATTACCTATGAACAGAGATTTACAATAGATTAATTTATGTACAGGTTGCTATAAATAATCAGAAGTGTGCAGATAGATAAAAAATTATTACAAATGTATATGCACAGTGGGTGTGTACATAAGTACGAATAAACATGTACAGTGGGTATGTACAATTCAAATAAATCAGTCAAATGCAATGAATATGTGATTTTTTTTGCAATACATGCCTGTATTGCACTTCAGCAATGCGACTAAAATCGGCATACTCCACATGTCTTAATTCGATTATGACCTTAAGTTGAAATTATTGGAAAACCAGCACTGTGCAAAATATCTACAGTCATATATGTTTGTAACAACATGAAAGTGAATAAATAGTGAAAATGTATCATTTTGGCATGGATTTTAAATAATCTCAAAGAATTCTGTGCATTCGCAGCAAACGTGTTGTGTAGTCCACATAATTCATGGAAATGTACCTACATTCACGCATTTACATTGACTTTGTATGTTATCTACTCATGGTATACTTTATTTTGCTGTGAACCCAGCAACACACTACTTTTAAATTCATTGTTGAATTTTGGGTATAGACCACTTTGAGGTATGTAAACAACGGTCCCAACATATTTCCTGTTTTACATTTTACATTTTTATAGCTTCTGAGAATCCAAAAACAGCCACATATTGATAATGTTATGATAGCTGTTTTAACATTAGGTTATGATTGAATTGCCTCTTCAAATAGTTAGATAACAAGCAGCAAATGTTTATGGACCAATGACATTACCACATTGAAATGGTTCATAAGAATGCAATTAATGGCTCCACAGTGGCTCAGTGGTTAGCATTGTTGCCTCACAGCAAGAAGGTCGCTGGTTTGAGTCTTGACTGGGCCAGTTTCCATTTCTGTGTGGAGTTTGCATGTTCTCCTCATGTTTGCATGAGTTTTTGTACCGGTGCTCCGGTTTCCCCCACATTTCTAAGTCATGCAGTATAAGTGAATTAAATAATCTAAATTGGCCATAGTGTATGTGTGTGAATGTGAGAGTGTATGGGTGTCTCCCAGTACTGGGTAGTTGTTGGAAGGGCAACCGCTGCTTAAAACATATGCTGGAATAGTTGGTGGTTCATTCCGCTGTGGTGACCTCTGATAAATAAGGGATTAAGCTGAAGAAAAATAAATGAAAGAATGAATGCTATTAATTGCAGAAAAATCATGCAAGCAATATGTACGTGTGTGTGTGTGTGTGTGTGTGTATATATATATATATATATATATATATATATAGAGAGAGAGAGAGAAAGAGAGAGAGAGAGAGAGAGAGAGAGCAGTTGCAGTATATATATATATATAATGTGTGTGTGATTAGCTAAATATGGCATGAACTGTAGATTGTTTGTTTCAAAATTTTCCCTCTGTCTCCCCTACAATCTTTTAATGAGATTCTCAGACAAGGAAACATTATAAGCACTTATAGCGAGCTGGAGAAGACAGCATCCCACTGCCAGGCTTTATATAGCACAGCAAATATGAAGAGTCTGAGAGAGAAGATCAAAGAGGAAGAGAAAACATGCTGATTTATTAAAATACCTTCTGCCTCAACACAACCCCACAAACATTGTCTTAAAAAGGAGGGAGAGAAGAAGAACGGATGGACTGAGAGAGAGAAAAGAATGGGGGATAATGAGAGAAAACTAGAAGCATATTCATTGCAGCGTTTGCTGAAAATGTACAGTCATTTTAAAACCTTGGGCATAGTGAATAAGGAGCCGGTTTTCTGTTTGCTGTTATAATAGCCTTCAATCTTTTGAGAAGATTTCACGGTTGATGACGAAACATGGATGCATGGATTTGCCGTAATACAGAGGCAGTTGTGTGGTGATCTTCCCAGAGACGTTCAGGTCTGGGCTTTGTGCAGGCATGTCGAGCTCTATTTGGTAAATCTTGCCTCGCTTGTGTATTTTGAATCTAGAGCAGAGGAAAGCCCAGTTCTAATAAAATATTTGTGAGGAGATCAAATGGTTGTACATGGGAAGAAAAGTGACATCTAAGGCTTGGTTTTACTCAGATGAAAAATAGGATTCAATATTGCTAAAATCTACCTAAAAATATTTATTGGTAACACTGTACTTGAAGGGGTGTTCATAAGACTTTCATGAAACATTTATAATCACGACGTGACATATGTCATGAGATGTGAATGAGATTTTATGCATACTTATGACAACTGATAGTTTGCTGTCATATTAAATGCAAAGAGGACATTGTGATGACAACTTGGCATAAACAAATACATCACATCCTCATCTAGATCATGACATTGCCAGGACAACATAAATTGTCATAAATCTGTCATAAACATTTTCATGAGGCACTATAATTGTGTCATGAATATTTTTCACTGTAATTTTAACACAATCTCTCTGCAATTCGTAAATTTTTGATTTAGTGGCTAATTTGTATGAATTCTTACGATCTTATTCGTACAATTTGCTCATCATGCAATGAATAATGGGTTTAGGGGCGGGGTTGGGTGCCACGCCTCCTTTTTAAAATTTTACATTTTCGTACAACTCAACTCGTATGAATTTGTACGAATTAGCCACTAAACTGACAAAACGTAAAATACTTACATTTCCTCATGAGATCAGGCTGGTATTTATGTCTCATTAAAAGTGTCACTACACTGTCAAATCATTTTTAAGTGTCATTAATATTTAACAACATATTTTAATAACTTTATCAGCTTGTACAACTGTAGTTGGGGTCAAGAAAATGAATGATGTTATAAATTTCATGACATATTCATAATGACTTCATGACAACTATGTTTATGACAAGATATTAACAAGTCTTGTTGTCATGTCAAGCTGTCATGACAAAGACAAAAACAGGTTGTGATGTTTTTGTTTATGTTAAATTGTCAATGTCATCTGAGCAAATGCCACTTAATGACAGCTGTTAAAGCATGCATAAAATCTAATTCACAATTATAACATGATTATAAAGGTTTACTGTAGTCTTGTGAACACCTTTTTAAGTTAAGTGTTACCCATTTATTTATGCAAAACATGTTATGGGTTAAACCAGGTAGAAACACTATTGCAGTTTGCACCTTATTACAGCATATGCACCAGTTAAAGTAGTTGAAGTCAGAAGATACACACAAAGTGCATTCACAGACTTTTGGTCATTTTTATAAAACTTAGCTCTGCAATGTCATCGTCATTATTTTCACTACCATTAATTGTCCAATAAGCAGCTAGACAAACTTGTCTGCAGGTGTAAATAATGTAATAGTCAACAATAGGCTATAGGTGCTGTCAGAGTTCAGTTAACGTGTTACTTAGTAACATTCTAATGACATTTTTTGGGAATGAGGACATTACTAAAGACAATATAATTACATTACTTGCTTTAAAAACTAAGTGTTAAAAATAATTAGATGCCTTTTAAAATCAGGTTTGAATGTTTCGCATGGCAGGGCCAGGTATTTGTGTGCTTTGTATGTGGATCAATACTGTTTTTAAATGTTATCAGAATTGTTTTCATTGTATTCAGTTTTTTTAAGGTTATGCTCTCACAGATAAGTCAGCATACATACACACTACACTTTATATTGTATATAAAACACCATACACACACACACATTTAAGTGAAGTTTATTTATGAACTAATTTTGAGAGGATCACATGCTTATGATTGCTAGCGGCTGGACCCGCATTATCCAGTTCACAATGCACCAATCAGACGATTCCTAAGCTACTACAAATACCCTGGGTTACGTATCACCAATATCTTCGCTTTAAAGAATGCCCCATTCCACCCCTACTCCTCCTCCTCCCTAGATGGGTGACATGGTGGCCCAGTGCTTAGCACTGTTGCCTCACAGCAAGATCGTCTCTGGTTTCAGGCTTTACCAAACCAGCAGACATTTTTGTGTGGAGTTTGCATGATCTCCCCGTGCTCATGTGGGTTTCCCCCGGGTTCCTCCAACTGATCAAAAACATGCAACCTAAGTTTATTGACTAATCAACACCATAGACTTGCTCCTACCTAGTACTTATCTCTTTAAAGAGAAACTACTACCTGCAATTCAGCCACTATGACAGGGGAGTTCTTGAGATCTACCTGAGCTCAAACTCCCCTCTTGCCTTGCAATGGGAGGAAGCCCTGGGCTCGAGGATCTTATGAGCTCAGGGCTCTCACCCAGGACAGCATGCCAAATTAGCTTATTATCAATCATCAGCTAAGTGTGAACTCTTGAAACACATTTAAATACATTTTTTTTCCATTGAGAGACAGGTTCATCATAAGATTGATAAATTCTAGAAGTGGATAAAAAGGTTTTATATTAAGTCAAGTTGTTGTTTTCAGACCTTTGTTGATTACGCTGTTTTTTTCAGAGTAATAATTTTCATTCAATATTAAATTACTGATAAAACTAACATTTTTTACTTAAGCTACAAACAGCTGTTCCTTTTTCTTGAGTTTTGAATGTTGTTACGGATAAAGTAAAGCTGATTGATTGGTTCTTGTAGCATTACAGATGGTGCTGTTGTGAAAAGTTCTGAAAAGTTGTGATTTTTGACGTTTTTTTATAAAACGATGTTTGTCACTCTTTACTTTTTCATTCTCTGCAAGCATATCAAGCATTTACATTTGAAATAATGAACTTAAATGTACTAAAGATGAGGCATGTGTAATAACTGACTGATGGAAATGCAAAATGGTGTGGCCTCATAATACAATTTTTTTTTTAAATTCAACAAACCAATGTTAATTATTCAGCTTATACTACAGCTAACACACTTAAAGACATTATTGAGTTGTTTTATAAAGATATTTGCTAGGTTTTCACTAATATATGTTGTAGACTAGGTTATTTAAAAAAAAACTGCTGTCGAGATCTGCCTGAAACCACTTTAGCTGTGCAGTTCCTCAAAAATATTTACATTTCATAAAACATTCATCAACCAATCAGAATCAAACCAGCAGTCACACAACATCATTGGACATGAATATTAGGTTAGATTTAGATCGCTGGCATCTAAGGACAATGTTATTTTGACGTCCAATAACAACATGAAATGACGTTGATATTTTGTTTATTTTAGGTTGTGTTGGTAAGTGATCAAAATCCAGTGTCAAGCCAACATCTAAATCATATTGACGTTAAATACTGACATTTATTCATCAGGTATGGCAACCAAAATCCAACGTCTGATAGATGTCATATTGGTAACATCCACACAACCTCAAGCTGTGTAACATCATTAAACGTTGATATTCTGTTGTTTTTTTGGGGGGTGTTGGAAAGTAACCAAAATTTTATGTCTGTCCGACAATGGACAATGATGTCAACTTAATTTTTATTTCCAAAATAAAATGCAATGTTCCACAATATTGGGGTACAACGTCAATCTGACATGTTAACGCTTGTGCCTGCTGGAAAGCATTCACCAGCCCACATAAAAGCATGTGTATTATGTCTTCTATACAGCTTTTACCAGTTCACCAAATCTCATAATTCACTTCGGCCTTTTGAGCGACAATAAAAGAAGAAAAACTGAGCAGAAAAGGGAAGCCACGTTTAGATCGGTAGATTTAGATGGCTGTGTGTGCTGGTGGAGAACAGAGGAGAAAGAGAGAGTTTATGGCGTGTGATTAGAGTCTTCATTGATCTGTGCCGTAGAAACATCATTCCTGTCCACTGAACACAACAAGAGCGGCAAGAACAAGCCAATAAGAGAAAGAGACTGAGAGGACGGCATGGATGAGTAGATGCTGAGAGAGACAGAGGAAATTTATTATGCTGACCCTGAGAAAGGAGAAAACAACAAGACAGGAGAAGTGTAGAGCCGTGCACTACATCACCTCTCAAAACACAAGAAAGGCAGGGAATAACAAACAGAACATTTGACTTGTTTATTAAAAAAGCTTATTAAAAGTTGTTTTTATCTAGTAAAGATTATAAATGTGGTATAGAGCTGCACAATATATTGTTTCAGCATTGTGCAAATACGCAATATTCACAGAATCTGCAATTATAGTTGACCAGAGTCCTTGAAAGCTTAATCTTAGGCCCAATCCCAATTCTACCCCTTAGCCCTTCCCCATACTCCTACGCCTCATTTTGCGCATTCAAGCCAAGGGGTAGGGGTGTCCCAATTCTCTTTAGCTTGAAGGTGTAGGGCTAAGGGGAAAGGGTGAATACCCCTTCGAATGAAGATTTTTCAGGACCACACTCAAAACCAAGGGGTAAGAAAATTTCCCAGAATACACCTGCCACAACGGCAGTATTGCTAAACCCGGAAGTAAGGAGATCCACAAATTAGTAGTTTTTGTCATTATTATGAATTTTACAACAAACAAACACATGTTTGAATATATTCATAACTGCGTTTGTGTTTTACTGTCATGCTTTTTTAAAAAAAAACGGAAAAAAAAAAACCCTGCTAAATTTCACGATCTATAATCCATAATCATAACTCCTGTACAGCAGTCCCACAACATTTTAACACTCGATGACAGTCGAATACCCTGTCAGAAAAGTCTAGTGGCTGGGAATGAGCTTTTTACAGTGTCTGCTATGTTAGTGTTGTTTTCGTGTGTTTACAAAGATGAATATGGCCACTGTGTAAAAACACAGTATAGTTACGATCTTATTGCCAAATTAGATCATTATGATAACATAATCTATGCCTTTAGTGATTTCCTGAAGATAAATACCAAAAAATAACACAACTGGAATAACTACAGCAGTCGCCATCGTCTGATCTCATATTAAGCAAGAGATTGCGATGACATATGATAACGCGTGTAGGTTAATTCTAAGGGGGAAATTTTGAAGCCCTTCCCCTTAACCCTCTGTTGTAAGGGCCAAGGGGAAGGAGAAGGGGAAGGGGTAGGGGTACAAAAATAGAATTGGGATTGGGCCTAGAGTGAACATTTTTATTTGAATATGTTTTAAAGGCCTTAGACTCTGTGAGCTTTTTACAAGATGTAAAATATCCCAAGAATGTGTATGTGAAGTTTCAGTTCAATATTTTACACAAACAATGTAATAAATAACATTTTAAAACTGCCCCTATTTAGGCTTTGATTGATCCGATTTGATCCAAATTGTGCTGTTTTGGCGACTGTTGCTTTAAATTAAAATTTGTGGCAGATTATGAAAACAACACTAACGCCCTATGCTAATGAGGGAAAGATTGTCACTAGTAGATGAGACTTTCCCCCCTCTGTTGACATGTGCAAAGGGAGAATGCCAATCAAAGTGTTTCCGCAAACTGTTTTTATTAAGTGTGATTATAAAAAAAATAGAATTAATACATTTTTTTACCTTTACAAGTTAGTTATATTCACTTATTTTGCATAATAGTTCCCCTTTAAATCATTTGGGCACAATACATTAATTGTATATAATCAAAGACTATACAATTTTATTTTTCAACTATTCAACGTCTGTGTATGGACACTGTTAGATTCCCCAGTAAACTTTGTTTATTTAAAACTGTTTATTTGACTTGCATCTTTGTCTCTGTTTTATTTAAATTATGCCTGCAAATACTTTTTTAATACTTTATTTCGATACACGTCTCCACCACAAAATAATCCCAATCAATGTAAAAAAATATATTTTTTTAAAAGAGCTCTAATCATGTGAAATTGTGTGGTGAAATTGCATTTATAATCACAATATTTATCATAGTAAAACTAAATATCGCAATGTCAGTTTTGTCCAGTATTGTACAGCCCTAATGTGGGATATACTGCATTGATTCATGTTGGTTGTAGTGAATATTTGCATACAAAGGTATTGGGTCTGCTAATAGCCTGAAGTGGAATAACAGCTTTTACTTGATTTGATGAATAAAGCCACCCCACAGGATTGATCTGTACTGTAGGGGCTGTTAGTCAATTGCAGTAAGCATGTGACAAGGGTTTAATGAGCATGCAGTGATGGGTGTTTGCCTGCCACTCTCTAAAATAAAGGAGATTTGAGGCACAGCTTCACTGCCAAACACTGAATGCTGTTGTCCTTTTCGTTCATTTATACTGCCACCATTACATTTCTTGTATTTGGAAAAATAAATGCATTGACATCTATAAATATAAAATATAGTTTTGCTATCATTTCTTGTTTTCATTCATTCATTTTCGGCTTAGTCCTTTATTATTCAGGGGTCGCCACAGTGCAGTGATCCGCCAACTTATCAAGCATATGTTTTTCCATCACTAGGAAACACCCATACACACTCATGCACACACATACACTACGGTCAGTTTAGCTTACCCAATTCACCTAAACCGCATGTCTTTGGACTTGGGGGGGAGGTACCGGAGCACACAGAGGAAACTCACGTGAACACGGGGAGAACATGCAAACTCCACAGAAATGCCAACTGACCCAGCCGAGGCTTGAACCAGCAACTTTCTTGCTGTGACTTTCTCCCACTGCACCACCGTGACGCCCCTTTCTTTTTTTTTCTTTTTTTATCAATATGATTGGAGTTGTATATGAATAAATAACAATAAAAATTTTATCTAATTAAACTAAATAGAAATGTGAAAAGTAAAGCAAATAAAGACAACATACAGTAATTACACAAACTTGGAAATTTAAATTAATAAATATTATAGAACTATTAATCATACTGCAAAGATATGAAAATAAAACTGTTCATTTGATCTTTGTAAAAACATTTAATAATAATAATAATAATAATAATAATAATAATAATAATAATAATAATATAAGTGCAAAGAACAGTGGCCAAAAGTAATAAAAATAAAACTATTGAAATAACTGAAAATAACATTGATTGTAAAACCACAATTTTCATTTTCTAATTTATATTATTATGGATGAAAGCAATTTATTGCTAATTAGAAAATAAGTATGTATGTGGTTTAATAAAATATATAATTTTATACATATTTGTATTGCATAATCATAATAAAATATAATCACATCAATTATTATGAAAATAATATAATTTCAATAAATAATACATTTAACTAATATACTGTTTAATAGTTTACATTGCTTCACAGTAATGTTTTCTCCAGCGGTTTACTTATAAAATGACATGAATTTTATTATGACAGACTGTTATATTTCTGTTTCATTCGTCTAATGTGTTCTCCAGAGAGCTTTTGTGTGTTTTGCAGCTGGGCCTCTGGGTTAAACAAAAGTACACAGCAGATGCCACATCCAACAATGGGAATCTTTTTTTGGAAAATAGGGGCAAGTTTTGGATATGTATTGATAAATTGTGTGTCTCTTACAGGCGGTGATGGGGCAGATACAGAAGAGAGACTGGTGGAGCATCTTCTCAATCCAGCTCACTACAACAAACTGATCCGACCAGCGACTAATGGATCAGAAGTGGTGACAGTGCAGCTGATGGTCTCGCTGGCGCAGCTCATCAGTGTGGTCAGTGGACACCTCTATACTTTGATTCTCATATTTGAATTCAGAAGAAGTAATAAAGGTCTTCTTTTATGCTCTTTCACTTATTATTTTGCAAAAAAAATAAAGGTCAACAAAAGTATTCGAGGTAAAAAAAAAGTGGATTACTGTCTTTCAAATAAAAGAAACAGCCTTAAATTAGTGGTCAATCATTCCAGGCTTACAGTAAAAAGCAATTGCTTTACTTCAAAAAGTAAACCTGTTACCTTAAAGCTGACAAGCTGGTAATTTGACTAAAAAAAGTGAGCAAACGCATTGCTTTAAAAGTGATAAGTTGATAAGTTTGATAAAAAAGTGAGTAAACTCATTGTAACTTGGAGCTGTTAAGTTGACTTAACTTTTAAGGCAATGCATTAATGCAGTCATAATTAGTCAACTTCAGCTTGTCACTTTTAAGACAACAGATTTAGTCATTTTTTCAATCTGGTGTTATATTCATGTTTTCAGAACATAATTTAAAATGTTATTAGAACATCTCATCCATTTTATATTAACGTTTTTCTATCAACATTACAATAATGTTCCAAAACATAATTTTTATAAGTCTACATGCTAACATTTACACAACTTTTACGAAATTTTACGGAATGTTCTGGAAAAGTTTTGTGTTTTAACCAGTGCTTCATTTGTAAATGAATAATTTATGGAACAAAACCAGGAAATGTGACCGACGTCCACCACACAGTTTTAGTTATGCCAGAACATGACATTATTAAAAAAAAAAAAAAAAAAAGCATCAAATTTTGAACGGTCTTAAAAAAAATTTAAAAATATGTGGCTACAAACATCACTATTCAGTTTACTAACAACACTGACATTCAGCACTTCTAAGTGAAAAAAGGCTCACTCTCTAATCTTCAAGAAGAGCCCAGAGTTAACTCTTCCGTCATGTTTTCTGGCTAATCTGACTCGCTTTGCTTCTGTCTCCCACTATCCTGATCCACGGACGTAGTTTCATCTTCTCAAGATCTTATTTGATCAAGCTCATTATCAGATTTACTCGTGGTTTTAAAACAATGAAAATATGCTTGACTGCCTGTCATTTTGAAAATACAAATATTATTTAGGTTGGCCACTATGCATTTACTTATTTTCACTGCTCACTGTGCGCAAAACAATCACCAACCATCGAGAGTGATTGTAAACATAAGAAAGCTGATTAGTTGAAAATATTGTTGAAGGCCAATAGTTAAACGTGCCTTCTGCTTTAACTTGCTCATGGTGACAACCATTCGCCTTCGCTTCGCTTGCACTCATTCACATTTTCTTTCTCACGCACACACATGCAGGTATTCACTACGCAGTTAATGCAGGGTCAAATAAAATAAATACCAGAACGCAAAACACAAATACATTTTCTGGAACAGTATCCGGCTCAAATTAAGCACTGAATGTAACTCATTTGCATAAAATCATGTAATTTAAACCCGTAGCTTAGGCCTGGAAGAGTTTGGTTTGCTGTTTATATGTGGAAAACATAATGTTGTTGAACACCATGTTTTCAGCAATGGGAAAGCAAATACACTTTGCATTTATTTCCATTAGGCTCTGGCTTAAACTGATTTGTGCTGAAGAAGCTTTTAGAGCTGAAATTCAAATATAGGGCAAAATGTGATTTTTATTATTTATTTTTAAAATTATTTCTGGCAAACATCGTAAAACAAATCACAACCAGCCAATTTGAATGTTATCACTCGTTATCAGTGGTTATCAGCTGATTATCAGCCTTCTGCCCCTACTGTTATCATCCATCCACATGGTTAATCAGCTATAGATCACATACAGTATGTCTGTGGCCAGAATTTAACAAAAATTATTTATATTATTTATCTAATTTTCAGTTAATTGTATTTTAATAACGTCTACCCTTACCCTAACTCTAAACCCAACCATCACATAATGTAAAAACAGATCTGGATCTGGATCTGGAATCTTCTCTATTAGTATAGCTGACTAACCATGTGGATGAATGAAAATAGCCTACTGAGCCTACTAGTAGACACAGAAGGCCCCTACTGGCCCATATCTATCAACCACTGATAATGCCCATTCAATCGAGTGATAACATTCGAAGCGGGTGTCACAACAGACCAACTAGACAGGCCAATCATTGAAAAGTACATTTCAGAAAGGAAGGGTTTAGAGAGACCAGATCCTTGAACAAACCCTTTCAGACAGTGTGATAAAATAGCTGATCAAAATTTGTGAACAATTCATAAACACTTGCACTTAAATAAAAACAGTGAATGAAGAAAGACAGCTGCCCATCACTGCATTCATGACTGCAGTTCAGCGCAGATTTACACTAATTCACCTGAGCGGGCTGAGAAGACCATTCATCATCATCATCTCACAGGTAAACTGATCTCTTAGAGACAGGCTTCAAATTTAGAGAGACAGGATTTTGGAAGTCTTGAGCCAGACATGCCCTAACAAAAGGCTGTAACAGCGAGAATATATAAGCCTAACCTCCATAGAGTTAAAAACTTTGTTGATTGTTGTCAAACTCAGCATGTCACTGACTACTTTTACATGCATTATTCATTTATAATGGGATTTTGGCAATATTCCGATTAAACTTTACCTCATGTAAACACAAGCAGATCCAATGCTTTTAGCATCCGTCCAAATTGACAGACCCCCATTTTCTGAAACTGGCTTTATGGTTAACAGAAAAAGAAGCCAACTTTGACCATATTGTTTTGATACAGAATGTCTTGTGCTGAAATGTGAAATAACAAACGTGAAATGCCGAATTGATTAAAGACTAAAGATAAAATATATTCAAATACTTTTTAATCCAAAAATTATGAAAAACGTCCATCGCTAATATGTAAATAATGAAATATGCTTAAGTGACTTTATCTTTCTAACTTTAAAGAGGACTATGCAGTGACTTGTAGGAATTTTGATTAGAAAATTGATGTGTGTTGTTTTTTTTCTTTGTGTTTTTACCTTTAGTGGGTGTTAAGCTATTGCATCCATAACAATTAGAAACCCTTGAGTAGAGTCACTTGATTTAAAGTTTCTCTAAACTGTTTCTGATCTAGCTTTAGAAAATGAAATGTATGGCTTTTATGTTGATCTTATTCTTTATGTTAGAGTGGATGCAGCCATTGGAACATTATTGGCTTGAGACTTCTAGTCTCATTTACTTCTATTGACTTTTAGCCATAAAAAACAGTTTGTTTTGTTGCTAACTGGTGTTTTGTAATTACATTTTTTAATGTATAGTCATAAACACAATTGTTCCTAGATCAATCAATTTGACTGTTTCTACCGTTTGATATTGCGAGTCATTTCTCCCATAGGCAACTGAAAGAAAAGAGCTTACTCCTGCACTGCAGAACAACATCAATAATCCTTACCAACTGTAACTCACTTAACATTGACATGTTGTAAAAAGCATTGTATTTTCAGTGACTTTTAAAGCAAACTCGTTTATTCAACGTCTATTCTATTTTCAAATTTGGTCATCTTAGCTCCATTTAAGCCTAAGTAGGCTTAGTGATCTGTGGCATAATGCAGTTAGGCTCTGAGGCTTCAGTATTAGCCTGATTTTTTTGAGTAAATGTTGTCGATGTGCTGTAGGAAGCGAGTGTGGACAACAGGAAATAGCCATCTCGGTTCCCACAGGTGCAGCAATTACCCATGCTTACTGACCACTCATCATTTTATGCGGACCGCTCAGCTGTCAGCCAATTACATGCCTCCTTCATGCCTGTAATGCACTGTAAATCAACAACAGCTCACTTACCTGGGCTGATAGCTGGAGGAAAGCAATGTCATTCCTGTGTGATTCATCTCTGGAGGGCCAACAGGGGCTTCTTAACGTCCTTGATCCATAAAAGAACCATTACGCTCAAGAATGTATAGCCTTTGATCAATAAAAAGACATTTGAAAGCATCAAATGGTGAACTGTGAAAAATACTTTTCCTTTTCATACTTGGTATTGTATGACTTTAATATATTTAAAGCTGCATTATGTCACGTTTGTTGGTTAAATATTTGCAGTTTTATTTAACATGTACATCATGAACCATCATTTAAAGCCTGTTTTGTCTTATCCTGAATCATTACCATGATGAGCCTGTGTTGTTAGTAGTGTTTATTAGGACTATGAACAATTTGAATATGTGACCTATTCTAATATGAGATACTCCAAACACTCACATTTACAAAGTGTGAAAATCTAGTTTTATTGCTTCCAGTGCATCTTCTAATTTTGACTAAGGAATATGTATATACCTCAGTTATTGATGGTTATGAAATATAGTTTACAATACACTTCAAATGTTCCTAGTTCAAGCATGGTGATTTTGCTTGGAATCAATCCATTGACTGCCATAATCTACTGCTTGAGATTTTTAAAAGGGTACAATATTTTTATAATATTCATATATTTAAAGTTGTGAATCCTTTTGAAGTTATGAATTTATTTATTGTTTTTTATTTTTTTGCTGCAACGTGTGAAACGTTTTACGGTTTTCAAATCAAATCCTCAAAACAAGTTGACAAAATGCTATTTAGTTGTATTTGTAATTAAGATTTTTTTCACTTCCTTTGTGTCTTATTTTTCCTACACAGCACGAGAGAGAACAGATCATGACCACCAATGTCTGGCTTACACAGGTCAGTCACATTACTCTAACCCATGGGTCTCAAACTCAATTACTGGAGGGCCACAACTTTGAACAGTTTTGCTCCAACCCTAGTCAAACACAGCTGATCCAACTATTCAAGGTGTTCAAGACTACTAGAGACTATTTAAGCAGGTGTTAGTTTGAGGTGGTTGGAGCTAAACTTAAACTATGCAGAGCTGCTGCACTCCAGGAATTGAGTTTGAGACCTATGCTCTAACCCATTTTACTTTCCAGACATAAAATGTTTTACGCACAACAAAAAAGGTTTTATTTTGATTGTTCCATTGATTTCTGTCAAAGTTAATAATGGCTCGTTTCCACTGAGTGGTACAGTACGGTACGGTTCGGGTCGGTACGGGTCACCTTTATCAAGCTTGCGTTTCCATTACAAAGGGTACCCTTTTGGTGGGCGTGGTGTACTACAGAGAGTTTCAGTCGACGTCATTCTCGCTCGAATAAATGTCTACAGTAAAGCTGTACAGTTCGTTCACATTATATGAGAAGCTCTTCTAACAAATCAGATGCTTCAAACATATTAATACTTGTTTATAAATGTTTATTACTAACATTTCTATGAACATGATTTGATTATAACTGCAGATCAATGACAGTGTTACAGCCTACTGTAACGTCTGCAATTATATAAAATAAATAAATAAATGCAACATATATGAACACATACAACCCCTTACAGTCTCCGATATGTTACCAATTACAGATAAACGACACACAGCATACATTAAGTCCTTATTTGAGTTCAAAAACAACACGCAACATATACAGTAGCCCACAGTCAGAGCTAACCTCTCATCTGCTTCTGTAATCTTCACCAGCACATGTAGCCTCTGTTAGAGAGTAATTCCATCATTCCGAGTTCATAATAGTGGCATGGCAGATTTGTTCATGATTCAGGTTGCTGAAACTATTTGCTCCTGTCGGGAATCCTTGTAATCCTGTCGGGCTTCTCCTTTTTTTCTGCGCTTGACTCTCGCGTTTGTCCTTTTCTTTCTGAATGGATCAGATGTCGAAGACGCTTCATTAATCACACACGCACGTTATTATTATCAGCTTAAGAAGTTCGTTATATCAAATCTAGACGCGAGAAAGAAAAAAAGAGAAAGCGAAAAACCGCTCGCACTTTTAGATGGCCTCATAAAACAACAACAGGACACGGCAGATTCTTGGCTTTGTGGCTGTTCATCAAGACAACGACAAGGTTTGTTTTGAGCCCGGGTCATCCATGTATCGTTATTATATGCATATAGTTGTCTCGGTTAAAAACATGGCGGCTCCATTGTTTTGATTCTGGCTAGCTTCACGAGATCGTGACGTATCTCTGTAAACCAATCAGCGTTCAGCTGCGCGTGTAGCTCCACCTTTGGGTACCCTTTCTCGTCTTTGGTACCCTTTCGAAAGGGTGCCGAAAAAGTGGTACGGTACGGATCGGTTCGGTACGCTTTTTAAAAGTGGAAACAGCCATAAAAGCGTACCGACCCGTACCGACCCATACCGTACCACTCAGTGGAAACGGGCCTTAACTGTTATTTAAACAAGTGAAGTTTCACAAACTAATTTCAAGAGGAGCACGTGATATGATTGACTACAGCTGATCCTTATTGCTAATCATTAGCTAGCCTATCAGATCATTCTAAAACTACTATAAATATCCTGCCTAAACTTCATTCCCTATCTTCATTTCCCTCCCTTCTCCATCCTCCTCATTCTACGATCGAGCGACAAGGCGGCTCAGTGGCACTCTCTGCGCGAAGTTTGTATGTTCTCCCCTTGTTCATGTGGGTTTTCCCTGGGTACTGCGGTTTCCTCCCACAGTCTAAAAACATGTATATAACCAAATTGTAACTGTAATTGTAACAGTCACAAGCACTTAATGCATACACAATGAATCAATCAGAACCACCATATTAGCCAAAATATAAAACAGGGGCCTCTGGAGAAATACCTGATGTTGTATCCCTCCTAGTGCTCACTGACCAGGCGGGAACCTTGGGCTCATCTATTTATGAGCTCAGGGTTCTCTTCCAGGACAGCATGTCAAACCTGCTATTATAGTTGAGCATTGTCTAAGTGAAATAATAATAACTCTTGAAATAATGGTTTTAAAGATTATCATTAATTTAAACACAACAATAAAAACAATTAATTTTGCCAAATTAATTTTAAAATGATAAAAGTTCCTATGTTAAAAAAAAAAAAACATAATATGCATGTTAATGGATATGCATTGTGCGAGAAATGCATCATCATCAGTTTATAAGCTACCTACGGTGGCCTAGAGAGCTTAACGTGCTGCAGTTTATGAAAAAATGTGCAATTACAAGAAACACCAGCAAATTAAGAAAATATCTCTTTTTTTACATTTTAAAGACATTTAAAAAAAAAAACATGCTGCATTTTCTTACAACACAAACAAATTATTAAAATGTGCTGCATTTTCTCACAACATTTTCAAATAGCAAAAACACAGAGGACCCTAAAACATGACGAACCCAGCTTTTTTAGGTCCAAAACCACCTACTACTCAGTAGGTACTGCATTTGAATTTACATTTGAATGTACTACTTGACCGTTAGAAAAGTACGCTCTATATAGTATGAATACGAACAGTATGGGTGGAACTCGGACGTACAACATCCCCCATTTTGTCATGATCACTTGACCTACCCTCGTGAGTTGCGTCGCTTCACTCTCATTTATGAATTCTCTCACAGGGCATGGGATAGCGTAGCGTCCATACGATGCGCACTTCAGAATCTCACCAGAAATAGTAGGTCATCCGGGTACGTCTCGCATACTCATTTTTGAATTCTATGAATTTGGACATTCTACTCGGCTCGCATACTGATTTTAGCATACTATATAGTATGAAAGTATGTGATTTCAGACGCAGCCATGGTTATTAGACTAATAAAATACAAAAGACAAGGGAACCAGGATGTTAAAATAAACAAACAAAAAAATCACCTTTCAAAGATCACCTACAACAGGGGTCACCAATCTCGGTCCTGGAGGGCCGGTGTCCCTGCAGGGTTTAACTCCAACTCACCTCAACACACCTGCCTGATTGTTTTAAGTACACCTAGTAAGATTAGCTTGTTCAGGTGTGTTTGATTAGGGTTGGAGCTAAAATCTGCAGGACACCGGCGCTCCAGGAACAAGTTTGGTGATCCTTGACCTACAGCACAGCAGATGTTGTGTTCCGATGTTTTTGCAAGTGTTGTGAGAAAATGCAGGTGTTTTATTAGTTTGTTTGCGTTATGTGAAAATGCTCCATGCTTTTTAATGTGTATGTAGTGAGGATTTGCAGCACGTGATTAAGATCTCTTAAGTAGCTGTAATTGCACGTGTTTTCTTAAACTGCAGCACGTTAAGCTCTCTCGGCCACCTTAGCTACCACACAAAATGATTTTTAAGCTGTATATATACAGTACTAAATTATTGGTGTAGACATTTTCATAAAAAAAATCTAGTTTAGTCTTTTAAATACTTTATTTCAATGTGTCATTTGCATTTCTCTCTAATTACTTGGAAAATGTATAGTTTAAAGTAAAACCTACGCCAAATGGTTTCATCTCATCTGAATTGGTTTGTACAGATACAGTACTCTGTTACACATCTCTCTCTTTTTCTCTCTCGATCTCCATCTTTCTGTCACTCCCTCTCTGAATCATCTGCTCATGGTCACTATGACCATAGATGTCATTTGGCAGGAGGTATTGCCGCTGTCAGTACAGGTTACCCATACAACAATGTGACTGTGTGTGCCTTTCCTAGCCAGTGTACGTGTATAAGATTGGTGCATCACAGTAAAGAACATAATATAATAACATTAATGGTCACCATCTTTAACCCGACAGCAAGTGTGTTAAATTACCACCACTAGACACTTATCACTCTTTTTGTGTGTATTACCATTAGTTAGGCTACGCTTTAGGATAGCTCTCATTTGCAGTCTGTTTAATCTGTTAGCATTTATGGCCTCAAGTGATTAGTTCTCATTTTCTAATCTAGTTTATTCAGACATTTCTATTAGTAATGAAATGTGACAGAGCATTAATACTTACGCTAAATATCCTGCTAATTGACTGAAAGCAATGGTGTGTGTGACTGATGAATATGATCTTAACAGCAAATTATATCTTCATAACATAAGATGTGTGGAAAAAGGCTGTGGATTTGGAGAATATTTCACTTTCATCGCAACCCAGCAAGCATTTTTTGTTTTTAAAAGATGTCTAATTGATGTCTAATAGATGTCTAAACATAGTCATCTTGGCTAAAACCAGGCTAAATTAGGGCTGTCAGTGAAAATCTGATAGCTAGGCCAAAACTAGACTAATCATCAAATAAACAAAAATGAATGACTACATATATAAAGTCTGTCTAATCTGTCTAAAGTATTCGACAACTAGTCTAGTTTTGGGCTATGTCTATTAAATTTTCACTGACAGCGCAAGTTTAGTCTTGTTTTAGCTAAGCTGTCTACATTAAGATGTCTATTAGACGTCTATTAAACATAAAAATTGTTTGCTGGGAAGGGTCAAGGTTTTGTCATTAGCATGTGCTGCAAGATGTTACTTCATTATCCGGCAGTAAAATGCATCTTTCTCCATTCACAACCGTTCAAAAGTCATCATTATTCTGTTATTACGATGAATGGAAATGCTAATTGAGTCTACCAATGTTGTTTATTTTCACTCCATCTTCAGGAATGGCAGGACTACAGACTAACATGGAGCCCAGAAGAGTTTGATGGTATGAAGAAGGTCCGTCTTCCCTCCAAGCATATTTGGCTGCCCGATGTTGTTCTCTATAACAAGTAAGTCTGGAAAGATCATCCCGCTTAGCTGTCTCTACAGCTTATCGCTGCTTTATTACATCTGATTCTTTCTTCCTTTCCTCTTTCATCGAAGCGTAGATAACATCTGTGCTTATCAGTCTCCGTCTCATTAGCGGCGCTCCCGTGTCACATTACATGACCTCACTGTAAATAAAGCATGTTCCTGCTCTCTCACTCTCATGCCACACAGTGGAAGATGTTTTAAATTCAAGCTAATTAACACAAGACTTCCTCCTGTGTTTGTCTTTATGTATCATTGATAAACCGAATGCAGATAAACACCCAAAAAACAGGCCTCAAAGGTTTGAAAATTGTCGCCAGTGGATTCAAATTCTGTACAACTGTAATGATATGTTCTGGATTACCAGAAAAAAGAGTGATATGCCTGTACCAAATGCCTTAACCTACTGTAATAGTTACATAAGGCACTTACAGTTGAAATAAACATGGTCAGGTAGTCAAGATGCACTCTGCTATACATGCTGAAACAATTGAAATCACACAAAAATCTGGTTAAAGTTAAATTACCCAAACTTTCAAGGTCACTAGTTTAATTCACAGCAAATGTGTTATCTGTTAAAAGTACAAACTTAACACCATGTCTACTCCAGACACAAACATGCTGCTTAAATCAGTGTTTCTAAGTCCCAGTCCTCACACATCACTGTGATGCACATTTTGTATGTTGTTCTTTTTTTACTGTAGACTTTTGTTTTAATTCAACAATAAGTCCTCAACAATGTGAACTCCACAGGATATTCTGCCATGATTTCAGCTTGAAGGGAGCATATTGCTGGAGAAAGGAATATATTTTTGATTATTTTTGTCTCTTTTTCTTTTCATTTGTATTGCTAAGGTGATATGTATTAACCAAACTACATCTTGAGTGTGATATGTCATAGTAATGAAGCATTTTTGCAGAAGTAGATAAAGCTGATAAAAATGCAAAGGCCTGATTGTCTAAAATTAACTTGAGCTTTGCAGCAAAACTTTCTGTGAGCAGAGATGGGTTCAAAATGAACACAGAATATTTGCAGTTGAGAAGTCTTGTGCTTTTGACGTTGTGCAGAGAATTAGTAGAAAAAGAGGACGTATGTATGGGTGCAGCCAATGGAGCACTGGGGAATGACTGACAAGTGATGAACTCCACCTGTTAATATCAGCTGTGTATAAAAGCTTGAATCAGGAAATAAAAGTTGTTGCGCACCTCCTGAATGTAACTCTTGCATTGCATTGAGGATAACACAATTCTGTGAATACAATTATTCATTTGTATCCAATAAATTACTAATATTTTTTACATTAAAGAAAACCCTCTCCTGACATTTTTTATTGAACAAGCATGGAATTAATAAATATTCCAAAAATGTGCTTCTCGTTTCCACTGAATAGTACTGTTAAGTTCGATATGGTACGGTATGGGTCACCTTCATCAGGCTTGTGTCTCCACTGCCAAAGTGTACCAAAGGTGCCCTTTTGGTAGGCATGGTGTTTGAAAGAAAGTTTCGAAAGTGTTTGAAAGAAAGTCTCAAGTCCGCCGACATACACGACGAGCTAATGAGACAAACTGGTTGTGGCGGGAAAGGCCTCCACACGGAGGTAAGCGGTCAGCAGGAAAGCGACAAAAGGAACAGTGTCATATCGCCCGTAGCGTTCGCTTAAAAAATAAAACGCGGCCATACGTACCTCCAGCTTCGTTTTTGCACATGAGCTCTCTGGAGAATGTGAAGCCACTCGCACATATAAATAACAACAGGACACAGGGCAGATGCTGCTCTTCTTTTTGGTGTTGTGGCTATTCATCAAGCTCCAGGTCGACCATGGTTTGTTATTACATGTTTATATTATTATGGTGTAATGTCTCGGCTGTGTATTTAAAAATGGTGCTTTCTTTTTTTTATACTCCTGGCTACTGAAGTTTGTCTGTAAACCAATAACGTTCAGCTGCTGTGCCTTTTGGTACCCTTTTGTTGCACTAGGTACCCTTTGGAAAGGCTACCCAAAAACTTGTATGATACAGTTCGTTTTTTGGTACCTTTTGACAGTGGAAATGGCCATAAAAGAGTACCGAACCTTACCATACCACTTAGTGAATATGGGCCATTATATTATATTTATTTGCAGATGTATACTATGTCCACATATTAATGTTTCAAAAGGAAATAAATGTTTCTTATGTTCAGGTAGAGAGTAATGAAAGGAGAAGTAGGGAGCAATGCAAACTGTGTAGGGACATGTCAATTAAAACATAGTTCATGCGTGGAGCATGAATAATGTGTGTAATATATGGGAGACGTGAATGTAAAACATGCAAATCAGTGGAACATAAGGACTGAGATTGAGAACCACTGGCTTAAATTACATAAGATATAGGCTGTCTATACTAGATTTTAGGACTGCACGATAGTGGAAAAATCTGATAATGCGATTTATACAAATTTTCTGCAATAAATA
>CAIGQZ010033112.1:7883511-7911430 GCA_903798205.1 Danio tinwini
CACACACACACACACACACACACACACACACACACACACACACACACGCATGCAGCATGCAGCATGCAGGCACACACAAATAGAAATTTAAAGAACACTAGTAAACACACAAAACGCGTACGCAAATAACAAATGGCAGGTTGAACTAAGATATATAGTTTGTATTACATGTCTGAAGGATGACTTCAATTACGATGTTTTCATTACTCTCGTCTTTTTATTGAATGGTCATACAAAAACATTTCTCTAGTAGTGTAACATTTTCGATTTTACCTCATCGCTCTTCCACTGGACAAATCAGAAGTGTAGTACGTTGGGTATATTTTCAGTTGTTTTGTAGTGTATTTGATGGCTTACATTTATTGCTCATGCATTGTTGTTTCTTAACTAAGCTAGTACTAATCAAGCATATTTTGTTCCCAATAAAAACACAAATGAGCATTGAAATAGAAAACTGTTACATGAAATTCAGACAACAGAAAAACATACAAAAAAACCCAATGACATTTAGCACTTGTACTTGGCACTGCTTGTACTTGTAAAATGTCAATATGTGTAAACAGTATTAGATTTCCATTGTGTTATCAGAGACTTTAAAATTGTTTCAGATCATTCTAGTTTAATTGCAAGATTATATATTGCACTGGAGACTAGAGGCTAGTTGTCAAACTCACAAAGCGCATAATTGAAGTAACCATATGTTTTTAAGGTAAAAAAAGGCTTTTCTTACTTAAATTTTTTTGTCTTGTTTTTAGTCCAAATATCTAAAATTCTTAAATCAAGAAGCATTTTCTAGACAAGCAAAAAATATGGTCTTGATTTCAGAAATAATTCGCTAAAAGTTTTTATTGGACTCTTGAGTAGGCTTTTCAGCCTTGGGTTGAAGGACTCTGCTGAATGCTGGAGATGTGGAAGCGAAGAAGAAAACTTGATGCATGCCCTGTGGTTCTGTTCTAAAATACAGGAATTCTGGGTTAAAGTGCATAATTACATTCAGGATGCTTCTGGATGCTGCTTTTTCATTATGTCCTGGAATATATGTACTGGGAGACCCATTCATGTTGGGGTCTGGTGTGAAGATGTTTAAGTGGATGCAAATAAGTATTATGACTGGAAGACAAATCATTATGAGGGGATGGCGTTCAGCAGGTCCATCATCATTTCAAGAATAGGTTACGGAATTGAGGAAGGTGGCAGCATATGAAAAATATAGATTACTTGAAAAATTGGAGGTTTATCAGAGAAGATGGGGAAATTATTTGGCATTTTTGGAGGATGAATAAGGTCACTGTGATGAGACGCACAGTAAAAGTGTAATCGTATTTGATTTATGTAGGTATTATTGTTATTATAGCGCTGTTGTTATTTATTTGTACTATTATTATTTTCTGTATGTGTGCTTTGCTATTTATTGAGTTTATATTATTTATCTGTATTTATTGGATTTATGATAGCAACATCTAATTACTGTTACTGCCACTGTTGGGGGGTTGAGGTGAAAGTGGGTGTTAAAAGGATGTAAAAATGTGTAAACTGATTGTACTGTTAAATTACTGAAGAAAAAAATAAAATAAAATCATAAAAAGGAGAAATAATATGCTAAACTTTATTTTTTTTCTTAAAAGAAGCTAAATAATCTGCCAATGGGGTAAGCAAAATAATCTTATTTTTCTGTTTTGACATACTGTCAGATTAGTTTGCTCGTTTTCAGGAAAAACATACTTAATTTTGGCATATTATTTCTTAAAAGTAGGCAATTTTTTTGCTTGTCTAGAAAACTGTCTTTTGTTTACCATGAGTACTTGGTGTAAGAATCCAGGTTCACAAATGATCATTACAGACGTCATCAGTGCTTATCTTCTTGTCCGCTAGCTTTCTGCTCGCTCAGTGAGTTGGCCAGGTAGCCCACCAGCGTCAGGTACTCCTGGAAACTGACCTTCCCATCCTGGTTGTCATCCAGTCCTTTCATCATTTCCTTCACTGCCGAAGAGCTGTCAGTGTCCTGAGAGAATTAGAAAAAGCGTCAAATGCTAAACTATTTACTGTAGCATTATTAAAATAAGCATGGGGACACATACTGTAGAGTGAGTGGAATCTGTGAGTAAAACATCATACAAAAAAAAAATCTAAACAATAGGATGAATACAACAGAAAAAAGTATACAAACTAAATCTATAATGTAACATTAAATACAATAGTATTTAATACAATACAAATGACTGTAAATAATATACACAAATGTAGTCAAGTATTCAAAAGTAAATACAAAACTCTGCATATAGTTAGAGCAGTTAATAATCCTCTTGTTTTCTTTTGTCATTTAATCTTCATTAATGAAAGTGTAATTTTTAGAATGAAGCACTGATCGCATACGACAATTGTTTATGTTCATTAAAGGTATAACTGACTGCACTGTAAAAAAATCCATAAATTAACAGTTTTCCGTATTGTGTGATTCATGTCTTTATTTTTCCTCATTTATTTATATTTTTGAATTGCATTACGGGACCTTGATCTTTCTTCCAAAACCGTTTAACCTTGAAAAGTTAGAAAAAGCGACTTATTAGTTTTAAGTGATATATTGTCTGAGTTGGTGTTAAAAAATTAGAGGGGAGATGGGATCGGCAGCCTGATCGCACGAGAAAACGTAACTATTTTATGTTTTGTCAGTTCGGTCATACAAAACGTACGATTTTAAAAAGGAGGCATGGCATCCAACCCAACCCCACCCCTAAACCCAACCATCATTGAGGGATAAGCAAATTGTACTAAATTTTACAAATGAGATTGTACGAATTCATACGAATTAGCCACTAAATCAAAAAGTCATGAAAAAGTTGACTCAACTTAAAAGAGTAAGGCAACTTGCTGCACAGATTTTGAGTTAACTTTTAACCCAAATACTGTAGTTGACTCAATTTATTTTGAGTACACTTAAAAAGCTGTGCAGCGAGTTGCTATACAATTTAAAGTTGAGTCCATTTTTTTACAGTGCACACACCTGAATCCAAAAGTAGCATATACTGTATTTGTCCATGTTGTCCATCACTTCTCATATTACGTTCTTAGAAGCCACCTGTTCAATAGTGTCTCTGTTTGTATCTGACAACATGATTTGACTAACTTGGAATTCGAGAAGAGCAACAGAAGCAATGTGTAATTGTGTTTTCATAACCATTGGAAGCCAATTATAGCCAAATATATTTATCCAACTAAAATTCTATTAAATAAGCAGGTTCCCGGTTTGTTGTTGAGACTAAAATAACTTGCAGGCCTATATTTACATAATGCATTTGGCAGACAATTGAAAGTAACTTGGTTGCAGCAAAGCTTTCCCTTGGATTTGAACCCTTCAACCTTGACATTGCACATGTCCTGCTCTACTATCTGCTCTAACTACAAGACTACTTTTGCCCACAGAGAGACAGGCACTGACTAAACCCTGGTTTATCAGCATTCAAGACCCCAGCTTTAACCCTGGGTAACAGCACTTTTTACTCTGGGTTAAGAAACCATGCTCCAGGGGAGAATTAGCACCAGTTTTTCACTGCTGTGCAGACGGATGACGTGTGAAGTGATGTGTGAAACCAACAGCTAATTGAACTGTATAGTCACTCTTTAACTAATTAATTATAGCCCATTCTAAACCTCAGATAAACAGAATCCAGGTTAGCTTGCTTCATGTTTCACACTGCTCATAATTTACCCAAGGTTACAGTTATATGTAAGTATAAATACTGTAGTGTTGCACACTGTACAGTCTGATTATTTGCAGTGTCATCGTCAATGATTAGATGACAAAAGAACACGACCTGGTCATATGAAGGCTCTAGTGTTGCACGTTCTCATGTTATATGCAGAGTTGAATTTTTCCCAGCCTGCTCTCACAAGGAAACGTCAGTATTTTACGTTTTGTCAGTTTAGTGGCTAATTCGTACGAATTCATACGAGTTGAGTCGTATGAAAATGTACGATTTTAAAAAGGAAGCATGGCAACCAACCTTGCCCCTAAACCCAACCGTCATTGGGTAATGAGCAAATCGTAATAAATTGTCTAAATTAGAATTAATTTAAATTAGATTGTATGAATTCATACGAATAAGCAACTAAATCAAAAAGTTACGAATTGCAGTGAGATTGTGTTGGTTTTTCCTGAATTACATTTTTTGGACTATAAAGGTGAAAATGAAACAATCTCTTCCCTTCAATTGATACACTTTGACTATCTAAAGGCATAGTTAAATTTGGCAAAAACAAATTTTGGCAATTAAATTTTTCAACAGTTTTCAGAATATCATGTTTTGATAGTTTACTCAATGTTTAGAACCATTAACTGTTTTTTAAGCCTGAAGTCTTGAACTCATTAACTGACGTTGAGTTGTATAAAATGCTTTTCTCTATCTTTAATCATTCTTATACTGTAAATGCAGCAGTCTCATATAAATTGAGATATTAGGAAATATTTGTACTTTAATTTGTATTTTTGTTCATTTGTCAGACCCTAGAATGAATAAGGTACAGCTAAAATTTCTTTAACAACTTAATATTTTCACTTCACTGTACAAACCTGTATAAACAGAACATCATTATCTTGTAGCATGTGCGTCAGCTAAAAGAGAGATGTGTTAAAAGCTTTTGATCATATGTGGGAAGTGATGGCTTACACTCAGGATGTTTCCAAGCTGACCCTGGACTAACTTCTGGAAGTTCTTTGCACCCAGACTCTCCTTCCCCCGTGCTGAAGACAGGTACTGCGTGACAACTGTTTTAATGGCACCCTCCATATCTGTAACAAGAGGAGAACTAAATTTATCACATCATTTACTGATTCAGGTTCCGATTAGGCATGTTTCCACTGGGAAAATGCTTTTTTCCTTTTCTTTTAAGTAATATATTTTTACATTTTTTACTTTGTCTTCAGGATTTTTTTTTCTTTGGTATATGCACCTACTGGATTGTTTTAAAAAAAGAAGTGAATTTTTGGTCACTTTTGTCTTTCTTTTGTTGCATTTTATTTACAAAGTTTTTGTAAAGCTCAAAATAAGTTTATTATCTCCTGCTCTGAGCCATAAATCTCCACTCAGTGGCCCTAATATACACAGAACTTCTTAACATTATTCATATCTATATTCTAAAAGTTTTTATTCTTAAAAACGTTTTTTTCTTTCTTTTTAAATAAAATAATTTGCCTGATTATATACATTTTATTCTACAATTCTTTTTCTGTCTGTTTGCAGAATTGAATTAATCAAGGAGTGAGAAAATAAACCCCAAAATAACAACATTTGACTCTAATATGTAAAAAAAAAGCGAGAGAGAACTTAGATTATGTTATGTTATCTTATGTTATACATTGTTTAGATGTATGAGCTAGAAATGTGTGCAAATTAACCCATATTAAATTAAATAAAGCCTCATTTTAATATTTAAATATGAAATGTTTGATTATTTGAAAATAAATAAATAAATGTAATCTAATTAAACGGATCTAGACATTTTTAAAGGCAGGGGCAAAGGTGAGGCCACAGTTTACAGAGGGGGGCCAACTTATTCAATTGGTGCTAACACTGTTTGAATTATTTGCTTTCACTATCGATTTCGTCATGAAGAGCACCTTTATCTTTGACATAACAGCTCAAAATGGTCATTTAATGTAACGCATATATGACAGCTATGATCAGAATCCCAGAAAATAAACCTTGTAACTCTGATCAACGAATAATATGTTTAGTCATATGACTATCAATTTTGGTCTGTTTTAAAATATTTGTCTGAAAAACGAACCACGCCTACAAAAACGCTGTAACAATTTTAATCCCTATTTCGAAACAAGTTGGTTGATCTTCAGGGACGAAAGCACACAAGAAAAATAGCTGAAGTAACAGGTAACATCTAGAGTTCGACATGTTATATGAATTAAAGTGCATCTTTATGTTTGAGATTTGATATAAATCAGCAATCACTTAGAGAAATGGGGCACTACAGGGGCCAACCTGATTTAAATGGGGGCCAGTGCCCCTCAGGCCCCACCTCTAAATCCGCCACTGATACATAAAACGTACTGGCAGTTTATTACAAGGTTTTAAATCAAAATATACAACACCAACCCAGACAATATATCACTTTAAACTATTAAAAATGTTAATTAAAATCACTTTTTCAAACTTTTTAAGGTTAAAAGTTGTTAGAAGAAAGAGCAAGGTCATATAATGCAATGCAAAAACTGTTCATTTAAGAAAACGATTAATTTACGGATCTTTTTTACAGATGACAAGACAAGTCTAAGACTGCATTCAAACCGCATACTTCCATACTATATTGTACACTAAAAACAGTATGCGAGCCGAGTATGTCAGAATTCATAGAATTAGAAAATCAGTATGCGAGAAGTACCCGGATGACCTACTTCTTCCGGCGAGATTCTAAAGTGTGCATCCCATGCACGCTGCGATATCCCATAATGCCCCACAAGAAAATTCATGAATGGGAGTGAAGCGACGCAACTCATCATGACAAAATGGCGGATGTAGTATGTCCGAGTTCCATTCATATTGCTCACATTCTTACTGTAACGGCACAGTAGTATGTTTAAATTCAGATGCAGTACCTACTGAGTAGTAGGCAATTTTGGATGCAGCCTAAGTTAATTTAGCAGCGTTAATTAAGAGTGTTTTTAGAAAAGTGTCTGGCGCATACAAAAAAGAAAAAGTGTGTTTCTTACAGGTGGTTTGTCCAACCCACTCACCTATGTGAGGCATGCTCATGATTTCTTGAAAAATGTAAGTATTTTGACAGATTTTAGTGGTATCTAAGACATAAAAATTATGCAAAACATGGCTATTAAAAATACTATTGTGACAGTGTTAGCAAGTGACATTTCAGCAGCTGCAGGGATGACTAAACGGAAGGGAAGGTGCTGGAAAATGAGTGACCTGAGGAGAGGGATGATGTTAGAATAACTAAAGAGCATGAAGAGAGGAGTGGAGGAGCTGTGGAGGATACAGCACATCACAATGGAACCTGTGATCTTTAACGGACATTTGATCTACTCAGGCCACAGGCTCAGGTTACGCTCGGGGTTGCCTGCTACATGTCTGTTACACTCTCTCTTGCATTCAACAACAACACGCACAAAAGCACAAACACGCTTGTTGAAGGATGGCCACTCGCACAGGCCTGTCTTCCTGCATGAATAGCCCTTATTATACCTTCCCTAAACAACACACAAAGTTAAGTGATACAAAAACCCTACTGCAACTCATACTCTTGTATTGTACAGTAGATCCTATCATATATTTGACACTAACAAATAATTCATGATCTAATTTGGCTTTCCTTCCAGTGATATTTAGTAGGCTAATCCATAACGGAAAAGAGGGTACAGTAAAAACACCAATAAGGCTTCAAAGCGTATTGACCTCGCAAAAGGGCAAGCATTTTCACCTTATGGACGATAATTAATTAGTGGTAATCAAAGGAATATGAAATATCACTTATTTTCTAATTAATATTCAAAATGAATAATTTTGTATTCTAAATTTACAATTTATCCTTTATTTTTACCAGGAATTTTCCATTGATATATACATCTCTTCTACCAGGGGGTCCTGGCCAAAATTGCAACACAAAAAGTTTGAGATACAAAAATAGACACACGTAAAAAATCACATATTAAAATTTACACAAAACATTCACATGATTCTTCCAGGTAAGACTTCAAATGTTTTTTTTTTTATATTTAGAGATGGTATTGTTTCTAAGATGATAACACTCTGCATATCATTCCATAATGTAGGGCCAAAGGAGGATAACGCTGTTTTACCAAACTTCATACAGACTCTAGGAACAGTTAAATGTAGTTTATAAGAATTTTGTGGGGCGTCACGGTGGCGCAGTGGGTAGCATGATCGCCTCACAGCAATAAGGTTGCTGGTTTGAGCCTCGGCTGAGTTAGTTGGCATTTCTGTGTGGAGTTCTCCCCGTGTTTGCGTGGGTTTCTTCCACAGTTCATGCGCTATAGGTGAATTGGGTGAGCTAAATTGGCCGTAGTGTATATGTGTGAATGAATGCGATTGTATCGTGTTTCCCAGTGATAGGTTAAAGCAGGAAGGGGTTGGCGGTTCATTCCACTGTGGTGACCCCAGATTAATAAAGGGACTAAGCCGAAAAAGAAAATGAATGAATGAATGAATGAAGAATTTTGTGTACTATAACTACAAGTATAAAATGCTAAAAGCATTAACAACAATGACCTGCATTATAACATAGGGTTGGGCTTATGATGGTATTTGATTTTCTAATTATGATTAATTGCTGAATACTTTTGTTATGGTATAGGGTATTATCACATTATTTACCTAATAAAAAAGATTACATTAACATGTATAATAACAAAAAATACTTGCTTTATTGCATACATGTTCAGAAATGTTTCAACCAAATTAAACTGCGAAGGAATTATAAAGCACAATAGTTAAAACTTTACAATAAAGTCTGGTTAGTAAATATTAGCAATTGCATAAAAATCAACTGTGAGGAAAACATATCTATTACAGTACAATGTTAATAGTTAAAAATCCAACTGAATTTCAATAATTTTTACTCCATTTAATAAAACAATTATGACTTGCAATTTGATTACAACCATAATTTTTACATGTTATTAGGCATTAACTTACACATTAACATCACCTAAGAGTAGGCTAGGCATGGGATGATAACCGGTTTCAAGGTTTACCATAGTTTGGAAAAGTCAAGGTTTTAAAACTTAAAATTTTCTGCTATACCATTCCTATGATATATATACAGTATATGTATGGAAGTTTTTGTGTGTGTGTTTGTTTTTACCACCCTTTTTTATGGAAACAGTATCTCCACCGGGAAAGAACCATCCACATCAAAAGCTACTGGCCATCCCATGAAAAACAAATTGCTCATGCACCAACATCCAGCACGCTATAGACCTGAACAGCGCAGTAGCTTACTTTAAATAAAAAAAAGAAACAAATACCCAAAGATGCATTTTCAAGTTGTAAAGAAATCTCTGTTTTTGAAACTAATAAAGACAGCAGAAGTCAATGATTTATTTTAATTATTAAGCCTGACATATTTACTGTTCTAATATAGTTTAAATATATTGTGTTCAAAGACAGGAAAAGTAGTTGTTTTTTACCCAGACATTTTAAAAGAACATATTCTAGAGCAGTAATCACAATACCGTGCTACAGTGAAACCATGATATTTTTAACCAAGTTTATCATACTGTCAGAATCTTATACCAGCCCATGCCTATCTAAGAGTAATAAAACCTTTTGTAGTTTTCATTAAGTTCAAGTTCAGTTAAATTAACTAATGTTAACTATTGGAGCCTTTTTGCTGTGCTAATGTACAATAGCTCTATAAATAGTCATAGATTACTCACTTAATATTTCAGCATCTAGCTGGACAGATTAATATGTGAAAATGTTCATTTTTGAACTATGAAGCTGTTATAAACACCACTGCGAATACAAAGAGAATATTCTTAAAAAGCACTATAAATGCTTAAATGATAAATCATGTTTCACTGTGGTATGAAGTGCCCACAATATCAGTATTCTGCATGCTCATTATCATGACATAAAATTATTGGCATATGTCTATGTACAGTATATGGAAAAATAAATAGTTTACAGATTACATGGAACAGTGTTTTTAAATGATTACACTCTTAAAATGTATGATATTTTGGGGCATTGATAGTTCCATAAAAAAAATCTAAAAACTGTTCCACTCACAAGAAAATAATTTATAATAGGAAAAGGTAACTTCAAATAACAGCTCACAGTAAGATTTTTTGGCCAATCATTTTCATTTTAATTGGTACTTTTGAATCGCTGTAGTGGATAATACTGAAAATGTCATATGCATATTCATAAAGATTTCCAAAACCAAAATTGATAGAACATGGTACTAATATATTGTGCATTCTTTAAAATAGAAACATTGTTTTAAAAAAGAAAATAGTAGTATTTTGTAGTAATTTTGTATTTTGCAATAGTATTTTGACATAAAAATGAACTTAAAATTGTCATTTTTTCATTAATGGAAAAAAGTTGGGGATATAAAATAAACGTATAAATAAACATTTATTTGCCTGTCTTTACAAAGCCTGCATTTTAAACTCCCACACTCACATGCACACACAAAATTAATGTGATTTTAATGTGGTTGTGACGTATGGGTAATTCTATAGGCCATCCTTTTCAGGTAAATCTTCCATCTGACAGACGTCACACCTGAATACTTACACTACACCACTAACATTAGTACACTACACCCCTGCTCGGCCATCCTCCCAATCACTGATGGACCTCTATTAACCTAATTAGACGGACAAAGAGAGAGAGAGAGAGAGAGAGAGAGAGAGAGAGAGAGAGAGAGAGAGGCCCGAGCATGGCTTCAGAGAAAATTACTGGAGTAAGACCTGCTGGAATTGACTGATAATAACTAATTACTGATTGACTTATGAGCATTGCATTACTGTACATGCAGCTGTGGAAAGACTTATTGTTTGCTTTCATTATGCATACAGTGCAACAGTAAGAGGTTTGTGTTTGGTGCAGAGAGACATGTCTTTCTGTCTAAAACAAATGTTGTCATTGCGCTAAATGAGGTGCACTTCATTAGAAGTGATACTCAAGCTGTGACTGGCTCAGACAAAGATAGAAGCATCAGACAGAATGATTGATAGGTGCTCCTGGTGATTAGTCCCAAAGGACCCAAACAAACTGTCATGTAATGAGATGCGGTGAAATTCAGAAGTCAAACAAACACGTGAACCCTTGCAATACACACCAGCTGTCAAACGACTGGCATAAATAAAAAAAAAACACTGGAAAGCATTATGACAAACTTGTTGAGACTACCAGAAAAGTCTCAACCCAACAGTTTTCCAGTTGAACATCACCTCAACAAACGGATTATTTTAAAAACTGATTACATTGTGTCCGCTGTATAAAAATCTAGATATGCCCACCAGGCATAGCTGAATTCAGTAGAGGGAAATGACATCGTGAGCCTCAAACACCATTGTTTACTCATTTTCATGTAAATCAAGTAAGGGTAAAATCCCAGTGAAAAACATGCCAACCAAGACAAAACACAGGCTCTGACAATCCACAGGGGATCATTATATGCACACCTTATTCTGCATTTGATTGGCCAAAGTGTTTCCGAATGAGATTACCACAATGATCAATTTTCCTTTGGTATCTAAGCATACTTACTATGTATGTGGGACTTTTATTTTGAAAATGAGACCATCATTATATAGTGCTCTGAGGTAATGCAAACAGACATCAAGCATGTCATCACAGCTCGTCATCAGAATGTAAAATTTGGGAAATAAGGATTATACATTTATTAAGCGCCACCACGAACAGGCATAGAGTCTGTTTAACTGTGTCTTGTCTCAGGTTAATGCATATATAGTAAAATTTGCCACATGTTTGTAATGAGCAAACACACGTACATGACTGCTGAATATAACTGCTTAATGCACATTCATGCATCACTCAGCTTTTACCATCATTTTTCTCGAGTAAAACAAACATTACGTTTTCTCACGTAACGTTTGTGAGAAATATTACAGTAAGAAGTCTCCCAATGATTATTTAATGCATTTGTTGTGAAGTTAATTCAAGCCTTTCTGCAAAGATGAGTCACACGCAATGTCATTACAATGTTTTTGCACAGTAAACGTATCAGGATACACATTAATATCCACTGCTGTATGGATATCCTTTATGGTAATGTAGAAAATAAACTTACTTATCGTCCATAAACCGGGATTAAGGCTTCTTTTATAATTGTACTGACATGTGGCTGTGGTGATAAAGATGGTAAAATCGATGTAATTCATTACAAACATGCACTGTTTATAAAACATTTTAAACTTGTAAAATTCATTCTTGATCACATTTGATGATGATTGATGATCACAGCAATATATTAATACACGGCTGTCAATCAATCTAGTGGGCGGGGAAACTGCACTCCTACGTCACGTTGCGGTGGGCCTCAAAATGGGAGGGAATTGTATTCTATTTTAACGTCAGGAAATTTACAAAAAAATACACACTATACCTACACACAGTTCTGTCCATACAGCTTACAAAAGATGATTTTCCTCATAGGTGCCCTTCATAATTCCTGCCTGTTTTCATATACAATTAACCACACAATAAAACTCTAAATACATCTCTGTCAGCCTCTTTTGTCAAATATAATTATGATTTAGCCTACATGTCCTACACAACCCAACTCAGGATGAAGCAAACCTCCATTTAATTTCATTTAATTCACTCACTCCTAAAAACAATCTCTATACCACTTCAGTTTAAAAGATAGTTAAAAAGAAATCAACTCAGTTTGCTCAAATATTAGTGACAAATGAAATATGATCATTTTGCATGTGTATATTTCAGGATACATCAACTAACATAAGCGTCAGAGACAGAGAAGAGCTCATTAATATTCATGACAGTAATATTCATAAGGTAAAAACTTAACTTTTCATTGTAGGGGTAATTCCTGTGATTATAATGATCGTGTAAAACAATTTCTGGAAAATTTCTGCACTTCTCTAAGCAACATTTCAACCTAACAATTTAACAAATTTAATCAATGCACTACGGCATATTTACAACAATCCGCTATCCTAACCAGCTCATTTGTTTCTGTTCTGTTCAAAGAGAAAAAAAACACTTACCTTATGGGTCTCCAACAACAAGCTGATATGCATGCAAGGTCAAAAAACACTTTCATGGTCTTATAATATGCAATTATTTTACCTAATTATCCCAGCGACTCCCATATGAATCATTCAGCGATTCATTTGTTCCCAAACCCCTCCTTAGCGTCTCTGCGCTGATTGGACCGATGACAGCCTGTCGCGATTGGTCGACAGTTTTCAGCGCGAGACAGTAAAATGCCCAGCGCGGTTTATTAAGCCCCCGGGTCACCAACATTGGTATTGGATCCGATCGCAGTGAACGCCCGAAACACGCTTCATAGTAAACTTACTAACACCACAGTAAACAGTACCCGGTTCTCAGTGTTATTCAGACACCTCACCCTCGAAAGCAGTGCAGTTAGACGCGATATGGGAATATAGAGTTAACCTGATACAGTGCAAGCGGTTACAAGTAACAATACAATTAAATACATACTTTACAAGCTAGAGAAAACAAGGAGGCAGCTATTTACTTACACTTATGAAATGTGTCATGGGCCAGGTCTGATTTCATTAATTATCTTTCATTTCGGAGCTTTTCTCCCTTCTCAGCTGTAGATCATTTCTATTTGCAATCATTGCTGTGGCCCCTCTTGCGAGTTATATGTTCTCAGGGCTTACCTGTACTCTGCTTTCTGACAAACTATGTTTGCGGGCTCCCATCGCCTTTCCAGTGCTGTGCACCACATGCCCAGCATGCCTTTGTTTGACTTGTACCTAATAATTTGTCCTTATTTTGCACGTGTTACACCAAATTCTGTGACCATCGTATTCTTTGACCCTAGTAGGCGCTGTTCTCACTGTTTGGCTTGAACTCGCTCCTACAGCATACACTCACATTAATGCACTGGAATGAACTGTTCAATACTAGTATCTATAAAACAAAATGGAGGAAGAAACTAATCCATTGCTGAAGCACTTCTTTCCCTCACACTTCCAATAATATCCAGGTAAGCACAGCGTCTTCATAACTCATGACTTCAGGATCTTTTTGTCTTTGCTGCTGTGTTAGTGGGCGGGGCCGCAGGTTTAAATTTTGTGGGTCTGCTGTGCAACTATTATGTTTCGTATCTATGTCTAGCCGAAACGGCTAAAGACTTGTTATCAAGACAATTCATTTAAACCACTATGAGTCGACTCTTTTTTTTAGATGAATCAATACTTTTAAAAACTGTCCACTTTCAGATTTAAGCTTTAGCTGGATATTTCATCTCACTAAAAGCTGTGTTACGCACTACATGGAAGGTCAATTTCAAAAACCCATAATATGGGCTCTTTAATACAAAAAAGCCATACTGAACCAGAATGCAGCCTGTTTTACAAAACACAAAAGATTAACCACAATAATTATAGAAGTAACTACCTAAAATAAGTCAAAAAGCTAACTTAATGCCAGGAATTCTACTGGATTTAGGACACACTGTAAGTAGTGGGAGCACTCAAACCTACCCAGCGAGCACACACCCAGAGCAGTGGCCAGACATTTGCTTCCAGCTCTCTGGGAGCAATTAGGGGTTCTTGTTCAGTGGCACTTCAGCAGTGGGTATCGAAGAGAGAGCTGTTCTTTCACTCCCCAGACCATCAATGCCAACTCCCAAACCATTAGGCCACAACTAATGTGTTACATGAACCATATAGTGGTGTAACATGACTAAACGCTCAGCTAAAGCAACAAACAAAATGGCCCTCTTAACCATACAGAAATACTGCTTCAAAATTTTCACAAAAGGGTCTTTAGACTGTTCAAATGTTTGTGTATCACTGCATAAAGTGTGTGTGTATCAATACAAAAACTTATTTTTTATTAGTTTAGCTACTTCAAATAATTATGATCAGCTTGTGTATACTAAACTACTGTATATTGTGTGCGCGTATCTGTGTGTGAGAGAGAGACTGGACATATCTATTTAGTTTGTTCAATAAATTGCTATTTAAATAGGTTATGTACACAACTTTACAACCACAACTACTTTCTCAGCAGTGTTTTCCTTTTTCAAACAATAAATTAGCCTAGGGCATCTACATTAAATAAGGTCAATGGAAAAGTTTCTGGCTCACAGGACAAACAAAAATGCAGAAGCAAATCTCTTAAGTGTGCTTTCACCACGATTTTCTTTACTCATCTGCATTCCATTCTTGCTCCTCTAGATGTCCCTGCAGGCCATACTTGCGGTTTACCTTTGTTTCCTAATTCATACTGAAAAATGTCAGACTTGTACACTATCACTGGAAGGAAATGCAAAGCATGAGGACGAGAAAATGACTGAATGAATGAGACTTTCATTACCTTTCATCTAACAAAGAGAAAACCTGTCATGCTTATGAAAACATAATACTGTAGTTTTTGTTCTTAGGCTGTTTCTTACAGGTGTTGTTTACTCAAAGAATTCCCTCAGATATGGCTAGACCCACTGCCCTAGCGTGACTGGACTGATCTGATTCCTAAAATAACTGAACAGACACATATACATTACACATCATGATTTGTATGTTTTTGTATGAATATAATGCACATATTTTAAGGTGCCATGAACTTAGAAATCATAATTTGCTTGATATTTTGACATCAAAAGATGGTTGTACTAAAAACATACTGTAAGTTTAAGAACTCAACTTTTATTAGTCTAAAACCATTGAAGCCAATCTGCCAAAGACAGGTTGTGAATGGGAAATGAGCCACTTTTTGATGTGATAATGTCTAAACTAAGTGGATTAACTTTAATTTTATGATGTTCCAGACTGCATCAGTAAGAAACCTGCTTCTTTGTTTAGTTAGAATTCATTTACAAACAGGGCACAATTTGATGCTGGATTTTCAAAGACATTGAAAGTAAGAGGATGCTGTGTGCTGACTACTGTATATTCAGGCCCATAGCCACCCTATTGAAAGGGGTGGTTCTTTTCTGTCAAAAGTGGATTTTTTTCAGTTATTTGCCTTATTTTCTAAAAATAAGGCAAACTATGAAATTAAAATACTGCATTTTTGTGATATTTTAAGAACTAAGTATTGCTGGATTAACTTGTATAATGGTGAACACAATTTTTGATGTACCAAAAATATTTACAATACTATTTGACTACAAAGTGTACATTTTTTAAATGTGCACTTAAACTGTACATTTTTAGTTTTATAAAAAATCTTATGCGATTAACATTTAATCAGTTTTAATAAAGAAATATGAAAATTTTATATAATTAATTTATCATCAGTTAAAAATGTAACTATTAGGAATCTGTTAAAACTTGTTTTAAATTAAAAACTGTAGCCTTTAGGCAAATAACAAACTGGCCAGCTCATTCAATTTTCCTTAGTCAGAATTTGGCCATTTGAATAATTAAACATTTTATTTATCTTAAAACCTTCTTCTATCTGATATTTTCACAATTTTTGATGGCCTAGTATTAAAAAATGGGACACATGAGCACATGTAGGGGCCAAATTCTCAACTTTGTCAGTGGGAACCACCAGAACCACTCTGGCTGGCTACAGGCCTGATATTGGATCAAACAGTAATGTTGCACCACACAAGAGCAGCTATTTTTATAACCTGATCACTATTGCTTTTTTTGTTATTACATGTTATTTGTGTATAGTTTGTTTGATATACATTTGCACATTTTAAACTCAATCATAGCAGTGTCTACTGCTGCATTACTGGCTGTCAAACATACATGCAGAAGTTTATGGTTAAGCAAACGGCCGTCCTTTCAGACTTTTTTAAGAGATCTAATCTTAGAAACAAAGCTTCTATTTGAAAAAAATATATATGCAAAACTAGCTTATTATTACAGTGTGTGTTGAGTTAATCCATTCCACGCCTATTCAAAGAGTGTGTTCCAATGCTGAGGGGGTCAAGAAACGACTATAATATAGGTCTAGGCTATTACTTTTTAATTGCGACTTTTTAGTCCTTTAACATTATAATGGGGGCACTTCAGTTCTAAAGTGTTATTTTGGTTTAGTTTTCACCATCAGAATAATAATATTTAACAGTCTATTAGCATTTAACATACACAAAAACCAACACAAGGGCGAATAAAGTTTAATGTTTTTGGCTATAAAGAAAATATTTTCTGTATATTATTCTTTTTTTATTGTTAATTTATCGTTTAGGCTACTGGTGTTTTTCCAGTGTGCTTCAATATGTCTCTCTGTGAGGTGTGAATCATTTCCTCAGCACGTACCAGTCTGTCAGCGCTTGAACAAGTTTGACTCGGTCTCTCTGGGTTATCACTATCAGGCAGCTCCCACCATCACTGTCTTATCTCTGTATTCATAATTAACGCGGATCTGGTGGCCGTGTCGCCGCTGACACATTGAGGTCGAGCCTCGTCCGGTTGAGGATCGAGTGAATTTCTCCCCCTAAACCCCGGTAAGATCTTAATAAAGGTCGAAGCTATTCACCTCCGACGGGCGGTTTGCGACAGTGTCCTGCGCCCTGAGAAAAACCCCACTGAATTGATAAATAGCAGGTTTCTGATTTCTCTGGTGTAAAGGGATAAGGGCTTGCGTTACATCTGTAGGGAATTGGATCGTCTACTTGTACTCACCGGACAAGTGAGCCAACGGTTGCAGTCTGAAATTATTCAAGGAAAGTCTACAGATTAAACGGAAAGTGACACATTTGCATTCGACACGGAACTTTATTTATGGAACACCGTTAACTTGATGCCAAGTTTGGGTGTTTGCCTAAAACCGTTGTAAAACCAGCTATAGGTCTTGCCTGACAAATTTAAACGTGGATACAACTGGAAGTTGTACTATTAATACACTATTAATACATTAATCAAGACTATATAGGAAACCACTTTAGACTACGTTTGTTGCAAGAAATATTTGAAATAGTTTTAATACAACAAAGCCATCTCATTTTATTCCAAACCAGCTAAATATTGTCAGATACAAAAGTTGTCCTACACACCTCTTAGGATAAAAAAAAAGAATGCTTACCTAGTTTTGCAATGAAACTTCTCTTCTGCTGATTCTTGCCTCTCCCAGGTTAAGCCAAAAAATGCCTCTTCTGTGAATTCCAATCTTCCCAAGTTGCTTTTTTTCCCATCAAATCACTGGGCGTATACTCAGAACTTTATGGGTGGGGAAAACAGGATATATTACTCAAGAGAGGTGTTGTGTGGACATAACTGCCCTGAAAGCTTAGTGTGCTGTCATAACCACATTGCAAAATAAGGTGAGAGGTGAGGAATTGTTTTAGGAAGTGAATAATAAGATCTCAAGCATTTTACTTCAAATCTTTCAGCAGTTTTGGCTTTCTGATTTATTACAGTGGGTCCGATGCCAATTCATTGTCCCTTGTCTAAATTACTCATTGGTAAGTGTGTGTGTCTGTCACAAGTAGGTGCATGTATTCGGTTGTTGCACAAAGGCTTAGTGAGACACCAACATAGTGAGATCATAAAGCAGCCACACCCTTTGCTGGATAATTCTTTCCATGTTTTCAGCCAACTCGCTTTGTAACATGATGGAAGTCATTTTTTTTTACTGTGTATCTTTCTTTCTGCAGATATGTGCATATGTGAGGGAGGGGAAGAGAAAGAATGCATGCAGGCAGCTATGTGTGTGTGAGAGAGAGTAAGCTGCAGGGCGCACGGCATACCAGAACACAATTATCAAGAACATGTGCTTTCCAATTACCAAGACAAAACCCTCACAGTCCAGTGATTCTCCTCCACCCTGTTCGCTTGGCCTGCCGCCTCTGTGTTTGGTTGGTACTATGCAACATTAATGTAGGTTTTGTTTGCCTTTATGAAGCAGTGTTTGGTGTCATAATTATGGCACTACAGGGCAACAGCTGTTAGTGTCATTAAAAGTTTAATCATGAAACTAGTTCAAAGGTTCATAAAGTCAAAACTAAAAAAACCTAAACAAACGCTGAATAGATCAGATTAAATGGTACAATCATAATATTTTGCACATCATTTTTTAACTCTGGAACCTTATTTCCACTATTATAAATAGTCACTCGGCCACATTTTATTTTGATGGTCCGTTTGATGAATTTAAGTTACATTGCATCTACATGCCAACTAATTCTCATTGGATTATAAGTAGACTGTTAGGTTGGGGTTAGGGTGAGTTAGGGTTAGTCAAAGTTGACATGTACTTGCAAAGTTTCTTATAGTCAGTTAAATATCCGTTGAAGGAGCAGTAAAAACATTAAGCAGACACTCTACTAATACTCAAATGGACCATCAAAATAAAGTGTTACCAGTCACTCAATCAGGATTCTGATTGTATAAACTCAGAATATTGAAACAAACTTAAAATTGTGAGAAATAGGCTAGCATTGCAATATGCAAGCTAGGAAAAAAGTCAGATATACACAGAAAAAAAAGAGTTCAAATGCACTCCAAGTTAAGAAAACACAAGCAAATATACAAAAAACACTAACAAATTGAGAAAGCATCTTAATCAGTTTCACTATGGACCTTTTTCACAAGACTGTTTTGACGCGTTTAACGGCCATCATAATCTTAAATCCTTGTTTTAAATTTTCTAAGTTTTTAATATTTTGATTTTTAAAAACATCTTAAATAAACCTGTGATTGTTTATATGCATTTATAAATGTATTATATCATCTTTGCGGCAAATTACAAAAAATTAATTACCGCTTATGCGAGGTGTTTCTAATGCAGCGTCTATTGACAGGACAGTAAATTTGACTATTCTTTTTTTTTTTTCTGAAAGTCTTGATAATACCATCATGGTATTTTTCTTTTATTATTTCAGCAAATAGGGTTGTAAAAAAAATATTTGTTGTACTCTCTTGTTCACTGCGCTCTAAGTTTACCCAACTATAATGACTTCCGCTACTGAGAAATTCTTAAAACACATGCAAATACAGAAATGTGCTGCAAACTACAACAGAAATGTGTTGGGGGGGCCCAAAAAAAGTGACAAACCCAACTGCTTCCTCTTTAGAGTTAGCAGTTTGTTACCATTAATTGTGCAAATATTCAGGTTATCAGTGCTAAACATATACAAACAATAAATACCTGTGCAATCAGGACATTAAATAAACAAAAAAATACTCACCTCTAAGATCTCTTACACTGCTGACTCTTTTTAGGCCCCCCTGACACATTTCTATTGTGATGCATATGTTGTCAAACTGATATTTTTTCAGTTTGTTAGTGTTTTTATATTTGCATTTGTTTTCTTAACTTGCAGCACATTTGAGCTCTCTCGGCCACAGTAGATTTACTGGCAGGAATAAAAAATAAATAAAAATCTGGATTGCAAGAATACCAAATTTTACACTTGCAAAAAATTATTTTCTCACAAAAAATGTTTGTCTTGTTTCTAGTCTAAATATCTTAACATTCTAAAATCAAGAATAATTTTCTAGACAAGCAAAACATATTGTTTTGTTTTAATAAATAATATGCCATATTGATTGAGTTTTTCCTTAAACAAGCAAAAGAATCTTGTTTTTCCTTTTGACATAAGATGATTTTTCTTACCCCATTGGCAGATTACTTTGCTCGGTTTAAGCAAAAATGCAATCACTTTGGCATATTATTTCTTATAACAAGACAATATGTTTTGCTTATCTAGAAAATAAGTAAGAAAAGCATTTTGCAGTGTAAGAGTAAAACCTACAATTATAAGACAGAAGAAATAAAAATAAGACAAAAACAAAACGTTTTTAACAAAAAGTTAGAATGTGAATTTGTATACCTTTTTCAGTCAACCTATGGCAGAAACGGCTTCTGTACTCTCCTCATTAAAAATATATCATCAAGCCAGTAAAAATCTGATCAAACTGTGCAGGATTTTTCTTACAGTCAGATATTTATTGTAGCACATCATACATCAAGTTAGAAAACATATAAACAGCTAACTACCATCTTAGTAATGTAACATTATGAGTATTATTTTGGGACCAAGATAAGTCTTGTCAAACCATAAAAGATTTATCTAGTTGTAAAATAAAACACATTATATCTGAGGGAAAACACTGTTGAAACCACAAGTATTGCATTCTGTGAAACAGCACACACCCAACCCCTAATCCTATCAGCCTGAAGATATTGGAATTGCAAAAACTCAACAGCAAAAATAAGAATAGAACAGTACATACATTTGAATAGCTGTTATTCAGACTATTGTTTATTTTCCTTTTATTAGGCAGTAGTCGAGTTAATAATTTCTCCCAGTTGTCAAGGTAGTGAAGAGAGTTGCTCAACTAGGTGTAACTTCTGAAGTGGCGTTTCAATGCTAGAAAATGCATTGTGCAATCGGTATATGTGAGTAGCAAATCTCAAGTCATTGATTATTTACTTCACTGATAACATCATAAGGACAACTGATTGACTGATTGATTGTTTTATGTTGTGAAATCAATCGATCGATCAATCATCAATACATACATAGCAGAATATCACAAAAATTAATTGTATTATGGTAGATTTTGTACCAATGACATGCTTTCTGAAGGATTCTGAACAGCTTTAAACAATTGTCTTCATAATGTGCTCCATAGAGCTCAGCGTGATGGCAGTTACGTCATTTTAAGTGCATATTAAAAACAGCTGTTGATGTTTCTTCTATCAAATCTGGTTTTATGACTCTCATATAAAAATGTCAAAAGTTGTAAAGACTTATAAATATAACTTGACCCATGTAAACATGCTGGTTTAATGTACATCATCAATCTAGTTTACATATGTTAACTATACTGTAGAGCAGGGGGCCCAAACCTTTTCCTATAAAAAGCCAAAAAGCAAACTTGATTGAGGACTGTATGCCGAATATATACCAAACCGGATATATTATTAATTTTGCCATGGGTAATTTCCTAATTTATTCGGTATTTAAAAATAACTAGAAAACATAGCTTTAAATCATAATAACTAAATAATAGTAGCTAATGTTGATCATTTCTAACATTTTATAATAAACTTATTACAGTAAAAACATACAATGCCATAACACATGGAGTTCAATGCTGAATACACTAGTTGAGCTACTCCTGCCTTTTTCATGGCAGATGTCTTGTGCGGCGTCCTGTCCTTTATCTGTCAAGTGGCAGTATTTACATTTTAGAAGTGTGATTCATTTAATTGAATCATTTCATTTCAGTTGGATTTTTTGTAGGTCAGCAATAAAACAAAGAAACAAAAGGTTAAGTTAAATTCAAAATTATGATTTCTGTCAAAGGCGATCGCCCAACCACCTTCCCATCATTCTCCCTCTTTTTTTCAGATGGAGTGGCGGGACAAATCAAAGGTTACCATAGGCCAACTTTGGTCATCTCTGCTGTAGAGTATATAAGAAAAAAGAAAACTATTTTTTTTGGTGTAACTGCGCCCTCTTGTGTTTAAAGGAAGCCATTGCCAAATTTACATCCAAACGGAGAAGCGGGACACTTAAAAAATAAAAACTTTAAATTTTATCAAGACATTCCTACGTTTCATGTATTTAAAGACGCTTTGACTGTGGTGGTAAAATAAACATATAAAGGAACAAGTATAATGGGAACTGAAAGCATGTTTTCTATTCTGAAAGAATTTCAAGCACCAGCGGTTTTACGCTTGAGTGTTTAAGAACATTCATCGCACCTCTCTCAGTCTTTCAATAGATATGTATAACAGCAAGATGTCAGACTAGGGGTGGTTTAAAAACTACTGAAAAACTATAGAGCCCTATAGATGTTGAGAAAAAATTTACTACTATCTACACTTTATATACAATTAAAAAATACTTAAAATTGTACTTAATTTTAACTATTTAAAAAGTAAAAGTAACCTTTAACGTCATGAAATCCTAGATAAATGCACAAAAATATTTTTTTTTAAAAGAAGAAAAGATAATGCAACAATAATCCATACAGCATGTAGATAAATCATTAATTACCTTTTAAAACTGTGCATTGTGTTCGATTTGTTTTTTGCATCTGTCCTATATACAGTAGTCTACTTGCATTACATTACCTTTTTTTTTTTGTCGCATTCACCTCAAGGTCATACATCTGCAAAAGTGACTACATCTGACTACACAAATCCCTCAAACTAATACTTCAGTACAACAGTTAAGATTAGGCCACCCCAGTATATTACTCCAATGCAGATCTGGAAAACAACTTGAAACTTTTAGTAAATTTATCTGCAGACAAAGATGAAAAAGATTACAAGAGCAGTTTAATTATAGTTTAATATAGGTTAGGATTAAAGTCATAGAGACATTTTTACTGCATGAATATAAGTTGTTAACACTGATAAGCATTATTACAGTATACATAACAAACATTAAAAAAAGGAAAAAAATAATAAGACTTTTTGTTTCTCAGTAATGGGTTGCAGCTGGAAGGGCAACCGCTGTGTAAAATGTATGGCGGAATAGTTGGAGGTTCATTCTGCTATGGCGACCCCTGATATATAAAGGACTAAGCCAAAGGAAAATGAATGAATGAATGACTTTTCTCTTTGAAAAAAAATATATAACAGTCCTTGTGTTCATTCATTAAGCAGGAACCAGCCTGTAGTTCAAGAAGCTTCCTGTAACACAATTTAGATTGTATTTGAATAAACATGACTCTTTCTTGAAGCATCAGTTCAGATGTTTTTGTACTCACAGAATCTTCCGCAATGTTCCTCCTTAGACGATGCCAGAAGTGCTCTCGGTCTCCTTCATCCTCTGGCCAGTCCAGATATGTACGGGATTTCACCAGTTTTGCCAAACTTTAGAAAACAATAAATATACTGTATACCATGTGTAAAATGACATGCATTGCCAATTCATAACGCCCCATTCACACGGGGCGTCAGCTTCAACGCTTCCCATTCACTTTGAATGGGTGACGTCAGGCGTTGCAGAACTGCATTGTGGATCCGTCTGCGCCGCTTCAGAGGCGTTGCTCGCTGCAGAAGTTGGGACTTGCTCAACTTTAAGCGCCGACGGAAGCGTCAGCCAATCAGATTGCTGTATGCAAATACACCAGCTCAGACAGTGGCTTATTGCTGACTAATTGAGTAGGGGGCGTCTGCAGTCTTGGATCCAAGCAGTTTTAAGGCCCAGTTTTACGGCCCAGGCAGTTTTACGCACCTGTTGTTCCTGATGCGTCCAGTAGGGGGAGGCAGCACAGTATTATTATGAGCCTTCAAAACCTTGCCATAATCATCACACCAAACCAAATGCGACATGATGGAAAGGTATGCTAAATACTCATTAAACATTGTTTAGCAAACATAAATCTTAAACATTTTAATTAGATTAAAGTCTATACGAGTATATGTCATTATGTTGTTAGTTTGGCTCAATTTTAGCTAACCACATGTAAGCTAGCTACATGTACTACATCTCACGTTTTATTTAAGCTAATTTTCTTTTAACATTTTTTGTCTGTCTTTAGCCTGCACGAGAATGCCTTTCCTGGTAAGATTTTTTTCTATCCTGTTCTAAACTTTTTATTTTATATAAATTAATATTTTTAAATAATGGAATAATGCATTTTGCAGCAACATTAGAATAGGTCTACACATTGGATGATTATTATTAAAAATACGTTGTACTTCGTCTACAAAGTATTTATAATAGGCCTATGTATGTAACTACAAAAAATTTAACTGCAGGCTCACTAGAAAGCAAAAACAAATATATATAATATATATTTAATATATATCTTTCTGATACATTACCTTGACGTTTAAAAGTATGTAGGACATTTAATAATGTGGAAGCGTATCATCCCCCTACTGGACACATCAGGAATAACAGGTGCGTAAAACTGCCTGGGCGGTAAAACTGTCTGGGCCTTAAAACTGCTTGGATCCAAGACTGCAGACGCCCAATATAGGACTAATTTCATTGGCTGACGCTGCTATGATGATCGCGTCAGCCCCAGCTTCAGACACACCCTCTGTCAAGCATTGATGCTGAAGCCCTGTATGAATGGGGCGTAAAAGTTGAGTCATACGAAAATTTACGATTTTAAAAAGGAGACGTCGTACCCAACCCCGCCCCTAAAACCAACCGTCATTGGGTGATGAGCAAATCAACAACTGATACAAATTAGATCATACGAATTAGCAACTAAATCAAAAAGTTACGAATTGCTGTGAGATTGTGTTTATCAACTGACTTGCGATACAGTACGGGTCGCGGACGTGAGGCACGCGCGAGCTGGTTATTAAAACTTTAATTATTGTTAACATTACCTTTACATTTTGCGTGATGGTTTGATTTATACAACTGAGAACGTAGTAGGTTGACGCGCTGTGGTTAGAAGTTGAAGTCACATGTTTGTATTTAACAGTGAGGTTTTTGCACCAAGTCCGAATTAGCCTATTCAATCACAGAAAACGGGAAATGCCATTACTTCAATCATTTTAATATGACATATTTAATAAAGAATTCAAATAATTATAGTATAATATTTAAGTTCATTTTAAGCTATCTCGCGGCCCACCTGCAGGATCGCAGCCCACCAACAAAAAAAAAATAATAGTGGACTACTGTTTATTTGTGCAGGTGTGTCATTCCATTACAAAGGGATGTCACCATCTACTGGCCTGACATGCATAACATTTTTTGTTTGTTTTCATAGATCTGTGAGAAGAGGGATGGTTTTGGGGATGTTATTGTCAAATTAAAACCTTTTGCCATTTTTTTGCCTTTACTGTGATAGGACAGTAGATAGTAGAGGTGGGGTCATTAAAGGCCTTAAACTCAGGATGCCTCAAGCACATTTGTGCTAGGTCAGCTAAAGCTAGTGTCCAATAGGCTATCAGCACCGACCCCTTTTAGTGACCCTTGTTACACTATATGTTGCTGTTTTTATGTATATGCACACTTCGCCACTTACCGATGAAAAGCAGAGAGCTCAAAGGGAGAGATGTGTTGGAGGAAAATGAGGATGAGACGGTGTTTCTGCTCTTCCAGCTGCCGGTGTGTGGCCACTCGCATCTCCAGACCGCACCAGTCACTGCGCAGATACCTGCGGCTAATCAGACAAACAGTGCACTGACTGTTGTGGATGCTGTCTGTGATGTTGTCCATGATATCCTTACCCACCTGTTGTTAACAATAATGGGTGAGTGAGGTTGTAGACCAATAACCAACCTACCTATTTCTTAAATACAATGGAGATCAAAATGAGAACAACAATTTTCTAAACTTCAAGGTCACAAAACATATACATTATATAAGTTTGACACCAAGTGGCAACCTCCCGCTCTCCCTCAGGAAGCCCATACGGAAGTAACTGAACTGCAATTCATCGAAATTCCGCTAGTCCTGGCTCCATAATAGAGCAAATTTCTATTGAGTCCACTGTTAAAATGGCCAACTTTACAGCAGAAAAAAAGGTGTTTACAGCCTGGTACAAAGAATGATTTTGGTTCATATAGCTAATTTTACCCTTCGTGACAACTTTGAGGGGGGTAAATTTTTTTTTAGAATTCATCCATTTCCTTTATATTAGGTTATATTATTTTTGCATAATTAAGGGCGTGACCACTTGAGTGACAGCTAGCTCTCGCTGGTCGCCGTCACGTCACCTCAGCATATTAGCCGATGAACTCGGCATATTCATCGTATTTTTGTGTTGTTTTATGTGGCTTTACACAGTCAGTTGCCTTTTGGAAATATTTCTTGCAATTATTAGATGATATGGCATGCTGTGTGCACTTAATTGTGCTCACAAACCATTCACATGGCTTCTGTTTCCCAGGTGAGTGAAATGATATACTTATACCATCTCTATAAATGTATTTGTTTTATTTAAGATCATTTATCATTTTTAATGTTCTTTAGACCTGTAATGCACTCCAGAATCTGACAGATTTATTAGCTGTAGGCTCTAGAACAGTCGTCTGAAGCGTTGTCATACAATTCTGCCTGGATTTCATCAATAGCCCTGCATTTACTAACATAGACTATATCTGAAGTGTTTGGAAGTAATTTGCACTTTCCTCCTGTTGAAAAACGTCATAAGAACGATGCTTATAGTGGCTCAATGTGTAATACATTGAGCCACTAAGCATTGTGCTTATGACTTTGCTTATGAAACAGTGTTTTTAAAAGTCTAAACACTTTATTGATATAGTGTACAACCAAGCACATGTGGTCAGAACACAATGCAGGCAATAAAGTATTAAGTATTTATCATGCGTCTGTAGCTCCGCTCACGCTCCGCCTCTTTGCCCTTGTATGGTATGCCTCGGTTGGTGCGATGACGCGGTAACAAAATGGCGACGGTTGGCCATGCCTACTGGTAGCTTCTTTTGGGTTCTTTATAAACTTATGGGTGACGTCACGGATACTACATCCATATCTTTTACAGTCTATGTTTGACACCCAGTGGTTGAACTAGGTATAACATTCCAGCATCAAAACAAACGCAAGCGCAGGTTGCCAGATTGATGACCAACAGGAGTGAGTCTGACGATTGAGCCTAAAGGCTGATTTAAATCGTGTTCATAAAAGCAACGCCCACAGCAGAAAGGATGTTTTTCATATTAAAAGGAGTTTTTGTTCTAACCAACACCTTGAATTAATATATTAGAAACGGCTTCTATTTCTCACAGGTGAACAACAGGAAACTGACAATGATTACCTCAGATAAACCTCATGTGCTTTATTCAGTGTTAAATGCTAATAATGTGAGTTTGAATGGCATTTTACATGACATGCATTGCCATCCACTGAAAGCAGCAGCAGGTAGTTCACCTCAGATCTTGAAAATGAAATAAACCAGTTGAAATAGAATTTTAGAACTGTGAAATAATGCAAACCAACACATATCAGGGATTCAGCATCTACATTTAATAATGTTAAAGAGGTTTAATTAGTATTCGTTTGATTATAAACCTTACCATTTCGTGAGTGAGTGCATATTTTTTGTTTCTGAATGGCTGTATTTAAATTTCTGTCATGTTTCGCCTGGTGCAAACAGCCAAATTGCTTATCACTGCCATCTCGTCCTGTAGCATGTTGACACTGGGTTACAATGTAACCTGCTCACCTAATGTTTACGCTCCTAATATTTATATTACTTGCTAATTAATAACATGTCCACCTGATATAGCATTTCGGTCACAGACGCATGCTTTGAAAGCCTTTCTGAATGAATGAATGAATGAATGAATGAATGAATGAATGAATGAATGAATGAATGAATGAA
>CAIGQZ010033112.1:7911440-7930687 GCA_903798205.1 Danio tinwini
GAATGAATGAATGAATGAATGAATGAATGAATGAATGAATGAATGAAGACAACCTGGGGACCTGAAATATAATTGACTAAACTGGCAGTGGGCGGGTTAAAAAGAACTAAAACAAAGACAGAAAAAAACGCCCATTTTCAAAGCAGAATATCTGACTTCAACATTGTTTTTTTAGATAAACAAGTGTGTTCACTTAGCATGTTTCTTAATTATCTGCAAACATGGTATGTTTATGCTTTAGAAGAGTCAAAAACTTACGTAAAGCATCTTTAGTAAGTTACATATTGTATATTCTGAAGAACAGTTTCTGAAGAACAGAAATTTGAAGACTGAAGTACATTTTCAGATTCCTTCAGGTATTGGTGTTAATCTGGAATCAGGTAGCTTCTAACAAGTTAATAATATGTACCTCAGCATACAGTGTCTTAATGTTTAAGAGATTTTGTATTGAAAGCTTTTCAGTGACAAAACCTCTCATTAGCAGAAAGAATCAAGATATTAGCTTTTGCTGAGGAACATGGGAAGAAAGAACTGGTCCAAAGATCACTTTAGTGAAAATAACAGGTGTTTTTTTTTGTGTAGGGTCCAACAGGAAACATTTTATTCATTGTCAAACCCAAGTATATTCAAACTGAACACAAAATGTCTAAAGAAATCAGTGAAATGTCAAGAAGGATGTGTCATGTCTTGAGGGTGTTTTCTGCAGTAAGAGTTTGATTTCTTCTACAGACTTATGGGGAGCTGAATGCAAATGATTATCAGAATGTATTTCATGTCGGACAATGTACCTTGCAACATAGCAAAACAAGTAAAGCAAATACTTGAAATAGCCAGACCAGATTCCTATCTAACCCACATGAAAAAAATATTATAGTAATTTATAGTAAATAATATAGTGTTTCGAATAAAACTATATTAATTAAATTGTGTATTGTGTTTCTTTTGCAAAATAATGGTACAGTCAGAACTAAAATTCCTTCAAATTGTGAACAATGAAGATTATATTATTTCTTAAATCAAGTCTTATTTTCTAATTTTGATCTCCACTGTATTTAAAAAGGACATCATTATTATTAATTAAGAAAACTCACCTCAAAGTCTCTGTTGTGCAGACACAGCCTCAGTCTTGGGTTACCTTGTTCCTCCAGCCGAGGAGCCATTTCCCCCAAAACCCAAGCCTCATCTTGGCTACAGAAAGACACAAAAGCATCATACTGCATCTCCTCAATCTCCCCGTAGTCATCCTCCATTCTTCTCTTTCTCCTATTCCACCGTCGACCTAACCTCCTCTCCATCCAACCTTTCAGGCGGAAGAAGAGGACAACTGAAGGCCAGCGAGCAAATCGATATCCAACGGCTACCGACAACAGAAGACTAATGCTGCTGGCTGTGGCTACATAGCAAATGTACTGCGCATCAGTCTGGCAGAGCTTCTCCATAGTTGTCAAGAAGTTGAGTTTCTGATAGTGCCAGACACACTGCTGCTTTTGCAAGTAGATAACCTGCACTTTTTCAGTGCTGTCTGCCCAATCAAGTAGCCAGCCATTCTCGCAACTGCACTGGAAATCTACTCGGTCCAGTATGAACGCTTTTAGCACTGGTAATACCCCGAACACACCATCAGTTAAGATCAGAGGACTGTCACTGTAGAGACGCAACAGCTGCAGAGAGGTCAGGTCTCTAAACATGCTCTTGGTCAGGAAAGTAAGATGACAGTTTACCACCACAAGGGTCTGGAGTTGAGTTAGGTTCCAGAAGGCACTCCTAGATTCTGTGTAATTGGGGAAGTTCAACCTAGCGAGTTTGAGATGCTTGAGACGGTGAAGATTATTGATTGTAGTGTAATTGAGAGGTGCCCTTTCAGCTCCACCTGAGATCTCGAGAGATTCCAGGTTTGTGAAATAAGGTGCCATGAAACTGCTCTTGCAAAGGAAGTAGGTGCAATTGACTTTTAACTCTCGGACTGCCATTAAAACATCACTTTCACAGCCCACAAAACCCAGTCTCTCTCCATTTAGTTCCAGAACAAATGTTCCATTGGGTGGTGATGCATTTCCAATGTAAATATTAGTTCCATAATGTGCATCGATGCTGAGTCGCTGTAACTTTGGTGGAAATTCAAAAAAAATGTAGTCTAGATGCAACTCAATAATATATTCCAGTCTACCTAATGACAGTTCACGAAGCTCCCGCTGATCCCAGAATGTTCCAGCCCCTATAGCCTCAATGATGTTATCGTTAATCAGCAGAACCTCCAAAGCCCGAAGGTTTTTGAAATCATTGGCAGAAAGCTGCGAGATCTTGTTTGAGTCAAGTTGTAGGATTTTGAGTCGAAGCAAACCTCGAAATGCATGGAGCTGTAGGCTTTTAATGGAATTTTGGCCCAGATAGAGTTGCTCGAGAAAAGGCATACATGCAAACTGGTCTCCGTCAACATTGGTTATTGAGTTGCCAGTGAGGTCCAGCAAGGTTAAAGACCACATCGTGCTGTTCACAACGAAACAAAAGGGAGCATCTGTCAACTTCATGTAAGCCATTTGCAGGGCCTGCATTTCCAGCTTACTCTTCAAAAACCTAAAGTCTAGGTGGTCTATTTTGGAATTCTGGATTAATAACCTTGTCAATTTAGTCCCACAGTCCTTCAAGTCCTCAGCAGTTAGTCTGTCTATTGATGTATGAACAAGGCTAAGTGATTGAGGATGAAGACTGGATACAAGATGACACAAATCTTTGAAGTTTGTTGAGTATTTTTTTAATAGCTTCCCTGTCAAAGTCAAATCATTGACTTTCCCAACTCCAGACTCCCAAATGCTACCCAGCGACTTGCCCTCGAACTCCAGAAAAAGGCTTGAGAGGTTCTGGAATACAATTAGGGAGTTTGCTTGAATGGATTTAATATTGTTCCCAATTATATACAGATTTTGAACCCCAGAAAGGGCAGTCAACGGCCAGGTCTTTGAGCCCCCTGCACATCCTTTGTTCTCAATTGTTGAAATCTTACTGTCTTCTACATTCAGGTGTCTTAGACGGGTCATTCCATTCGAAATACAACAGAAAATTTCACCAAGGTCTTGTGCACAAGTTCTGACAATGTCTAATCTGATTAAACTAACCAATGGGTCAAATATACCACTGGATATGTTGAGCAGCATCAGACCTGTCAGTGACAACTCCTCCAAATTATTCAGACCAGCAAATGACCGATTATTCATTTTGACCAATCTGCAGAGCTCATCACTGAATAGCATTGAAAGATACTTAAGATTGGGGAGTCCTTCAAAGGCACCAGACTGAACTCTCTCCAAACGTATTCCATCTATGTGAAGTACCTCCAGAGAAGGTAAGTGTGAAAAGGCTTTAGCAGGAATGCTCGCAATATCTCCAAAGACACAAAGGGTTCTAACCTCAAGGCCTACCTGTGACAGATCAGTGCTCAGGTCTGTGATATTGCAGTTTGCGTATGGACCCCTTCCTGGATAATGGAGGCAGTGTGGAGTCCACGGCATTTGTTTGAGAAGATGCTCCTCTATAATAATGCAGCGCTTTGTTATTCGAGTTAAAACCACATTGCAGATACTTAAACCTAATGCAAATCTCCAAAAGAAGCACAAGGAATTGGAGTTTGTTGCAAACGCACACATTTTAAAGGAAGTCTAGATGAATCTATTTCTATCCCTTCACGCTGCAGAAGTTTATCATTTGCCTTGAGCTTCACACTGGATTCGTTTAGACCATGCATGAACTATTCTTTCCCTCACTTCCTCTTTCTGTGAAGAAGCTAATTTTTTTTGTAAAGCATCTTAAGCCCTGCCTCTTTTTATGGTCATTATTATTTCTCATTTAACCACCAGCTTATCTTAAACATTTTTTTTAAGTGATATTTGTGACTTTTTTTAATGCCTTGTGTCATCTTAAGTGCAGTCACATTACATGCCAATGTCTCTGCATTCCCATTATGGTAAGGTTTAGTTTAGACAACCCCTGGCAAAAAGTATGGAATCGCCAGTCCTGGAAGATGTTCATTCAAATGTCTACTTGTGTAGAAAAAAACAAACAAACAAACAAACATATACATGCCACAAAACTATTTCCATTTAACAATCCAACCTTCTGGCTGTATGAAACACACAAAAAAACAACAACACTGTAGTCAATTACAACTGTTTTTACAGATCAAACAGAGGGGGAAAAAATGGAGTCACGCAAATCTGAGGAAAATGATATGGAATCACCAAATAAAAACACCACTAGTACTTTGTTGCACCACCTCTGGCTTTTAAAAACAGCTTCAATTTTCTGAGGCATGGATTAAAAGAACAGAGTGGCTATAGTGTGGAGGAATTATGACGTCACCTTGTAGGCCAATCTGCTGCTAGCATAAAACTGGTTCCCTCGCTAAAATCCCCATATTCCCCAGGATTTTCCTATAGGAAAATGGGAAAATCCCCATTGCTGGGAATTAGACCTGAAATTATAAACAGTTTTGAAACAAATCTTTGCGCTTTATAAGCGAAATTAAATATGTAGACTAATGGATGTCTTCAGTGGAGTGTGCACAACACCGTTTCCTTATCCACAAAAGAGAGAAAGAGAAAGTAAAGGCAGATTGGAGGAGGCTCATTCTTTGTCCTCATGCTGCAGATGGCCTGTTTAACTGTTAAGCATTCAGTTTTTCGACTTACAAAGTCTGCCATGTAAATAGCAAATGCACCATGGTGCCAACGCAACTGAGTCTTAAAGGGAATGTGAGATGAGACTCTGATTGGTTTAATAAATGTTATGCTTAAAACACACCTATAACTCATTCAAGGGGATTCGGACACTCCCAATGCTTTTGCACCATGCGGTTTAGACTTTGGGCCTAGATTGTTAAAAAAGAGCCCTGAAAGTGTAAATAGCATATACTTTCTATAAGCACTGAGTGGAAATAGTATCTACCACAATTTTTGTTGCTATATTGTGTAAATAGCCACTAATGCTATTTCAACTTAGTGTAAATAGAATATACCTTATTAAAAACAGCTGCTGATGTTTCTTTTATCATATCTGGTTTTATGAATCTCATATAAAAATGTCAAACGTTGTAAAGACTTATAATCAAGTTTATGTATGTTAACTATACTGTAGAGCAGGGGTCACCAATCTCGGTCCTGGAGGGCCGGTGTCCCTGCAGGGTTTAGCTCCAGCTTGCCTCAACAAACCTGCCTGGATGTTTCAAGTGTACCTAGTAAGACCTTGATTAGCTTGTTCAGGTGTGTTTGATTAGGGTTGGAGCTAAAATCTGCAGGACACCGGCCCTCCAGGAACTTGTTTGGTGACCCCTGCTGTAGAGTATTGGCTCGTTTCCACTGAGTGGTACAGTACGGTTCGGTACGGGTCACCTTTATCAAGCTTGCGTTTCCATTACAAAGGGTACCCTTTTGGTGGGCGTGGTGTACTACAGAGAGTTTCAGTCGACGTCATTCTCGCTCGAATAAATGTCTACAGTAAAGCTGTACAGTTCGTTCACATTATATGAGAAGCTCTTCTAACAAATCAGATGCTTCAAACATATTAATACTTGTTTATAAATGTTTATTACTAACATTTCTATGAACATGATTTGATTATAACTGCAGATCAATGACAGTGTTACAGCCTACTGTAACGTCTGCAATTATATAAAATAAATAAATAAATGCAACATATATGAACACATACTGACCCTTACAGTCTCCGATATGTTACCAATTACAGATAAACGACACACAGCATACATTAAGTCCTTATTTGAGTTCGGGAATCCTTGTAATCCTGTCGGGCTTCTCCTTTTTTTCTGCGCTTCACTCTCGCGTTTGTCCTTTTCTTTCTGAATGGATCAGATGTCGAAGACGCTTCATTAATCACACACGCACGTTATTATTATCAGCTCAAGAAGTTCGTTATATCAAATCTAGACGCGAACGCGGGCTCCCTGGAGAAAGCGAAAAACCGCTCGCACTTTTAGATGGCCTCATAAAACAACAACAGGACACGGCAGATTCTTGGCTTTGTGGTTGTTCATCAAGACAACGACAAGGTTTGTTTTGAGCCCAGGTCATCCATGTATCGTTATTATATGCATATAGTTGTCTCGGCTGTGCATTTAAAAACATGGCGGCTCCATTGTTTTGATTCTGGCTAGCTCCACGAGATCGTGACGTATCTCTGTAAACCAATCAGCGTTCAGCTGTGCGTGTAGCTCCACCTTTGGGTACCCTTTCTCGTCTTTGGTACCCTTTCGAAAGGGTGCCGAAAAAGTGGTACGGTATGGATCGGTTCGGTACGCTTTTGACAGTGGAAACGGCCATAAAAGCGTACCGACCCGTACCGTACCACTCAGTGGAAACGGGCCTTATATGACAAAAAAAGAAAACAATTATTTTGGTGTAACTGCGCCCTCTTGTGTTAAAGGAAGCCATTACTAAATTTACATCCAAACGGAGAAGCGGGACACTTAAAAAATGAAAACTTAAAATTTTATCAAGACATTAGTGTGTTTTATGTATTTAAACACGCTTTGACCGTGGTGTATAAAAGAACATTCATAACGGGAACTGAAAGCATGTTTTCTATTCTGAAAGTTTTTTTAAGCACCAGCGGTTTTACACTTGAGTGTTTAAGAATGTTTATCGCACCTCTCTCAGTCTTTCATCAGATATTTGTACAAAAATAAATGTACAAAAATAATTTTAGAAAAAGAAGCAAAGATAATGCAACAATACAGCATGTAGATAATTCATTGATTACTTTTTAAAAGTTTGCATTTTTTTGCATCTGTCCTATATACAGTGGCCTACTTGCATTACATTACCTTTTTTTTTTTTTTTTTGCATTCACCTTAAGGTTATATACATCTGCAAAAGTGACTACACTTAATAAAGTTCAAACCCCCCAAGCTAATACTTCAGTACAGCAGTTAAGATTAGGCCACCCCAGTATATTACTCCAATGCAGATCTGGAAATCAACTTGAAACTTTTAGTAAATTTATCTGCAGACAAAGATGAAAAAGATTACAAGAGCAGTTTAATTATAGTTTAATATAGGTTAGGATTAAAGTCATAGAGACATTTTTACTGCATGAATATAAGTTGTTAACACTGATAAGCATTATTACAGTATACATAACAAACATTAAAAAAAGATTCAAAAATTTAAATAAAATAAAAACATGACTTTTCTTTTTGAAAAAAGAATATAACTTTCCTTGTGTTCATTAATTGAGCAGGAACCAGCCTGTAGTTCAAGACGCTTCCTGTAACACAATTTAGATTTTATTTGAATAAACATGACTCTTTCTTGAAGCATCAGATCAGATGTTTTTGTACTCACAGAATCTTCCGCAATGTTCCTTAGACAATGCCAGAAGTGCTCTTGGTCTCCTTCATCCTCTGGCCAGTCCAGATATGTACAGGATTTCACTAGTTTTGCCAAACTATAGAAAACAATAAATGTACTGTATACCATGTGTAAAATGAGAAAAGGAATGTTTAAAAGTGGACCATTAAACTTGCATACAGCAATTTTTCTCCTAACAACAGATATATCTAAATCGCATGTCAAAACATTAATTCAGTTATCATGTTCTCATAAATCAATTAGTTTTTATCTTAAAGGGTTAGTTCACCCCAAAATGTTCTCATCATTTACTCACACCTTAGTGGTTCCAAACCTTTTTGACTTTCTTTCTTCTGTTGAACACAAAATAAGTTACTTTGAAGAAAGCTGAAAACCTGTAACCATTGACTGCACAATATTGCAAAAGTCAATGGCTATCTTTAAAATATTTTTGCGTGTTCAACAGAACAAAGAAAACTTAAACAAGTTGAAACAAGTGAAGGATGAGTAAATGACTACAGAATTTTCCATTTTGGGTGAACTATACTTTTAACATCACCAGTGTTAATCAAAACAATTACTCCACACTCTCATTCAGAAAAGAAATGTACAAAATCTGTGACTGGGGAATTTCTGTCACAATTTTAGTTCCTAACAGGACATTTTTATTTAATGTTATTTATATTCCCAGGTTCTGCAGGTTGCAATGTCCCGAAGTTTGTTTTTGGTTCAGTTTATAGAATTTCCCCAAGGGGATAAAAGTGAGTGCTCCGACTCTGCCCCACCCTGATCCTAAAGGTACATATTTATACCTAAAAAGTACAAATGCGCACGTCACAGTACCTTAAAGGTACAAACTTTACCTTTTAAAAAAAGGTACCACCCCAGTGACAGAATTTGTACCATAATTTCAGAGAGAGCACATTTCTGAGAATAAGTGAAGTTTTAATTTCAAACTCATTTCGAGAGGAGCATGTGATATGATTGATTGTGACTGGTATTTCATCCGTAATCAGCAATAATCCAGTCAGATTGATCAAAGTGTACAGTAAACAGACCAATTTCACCCTACCACCCCTTCCACCCCATCTCCTCCTTTTCCTCCTTTACGAAGGGGAGCTCTCGAGACCTACATGATCTTGAACACCTAATTGATCAGGTGGGATCCCTGAGCTCAATTATCTCCGAGCTCAGGGTTCTCTCCTAAGACAGCATGGCAAACCTGCTTATAGCGTCAAGCAATATCTGTGTGAAATCTCTTGAAATTAGCCAAAATATTATCATTAAATGATAATAATTTGATCAAATATAAATTTTGTACTTATTGTTCATGTATTAATATGAAAATGGTTGCCAGTTTCTCACTGAAATAATGATGTTAATAAAATGTTAATTAACATGATGTTTTGGTGGCCTGAAAATGTGTATTTTAAATCGTAAGTTTTTAAAAACGACAGCACTACACATGTGTAAACAGCAAAACGAGATTTCGTTTAAACAGTCACATTATGCACAAAGTCAGTTTAGTCTATAGGTATTCATGAATACAAACAAAAAAATAATAGTGGACTATATTTGTGCTGATGGTTTGTTCCTTTCAAAGCGACATTGCCATCTACTGGCCTGGCATGCATAACATATTTTATTGTTTTCATGGATCTGTGAGAACATCGGCATGGTATTGGGAATGTTATTGTTTATTTAAAGCACAAATGTAAAACTTTTGCCTTTTTTTGCCTTTATTGTGATAGGACAGTAGATAGAGATGAGATAGTTAAAAGTCTGCCAGTCAGGATTTGAATTCAGGATGCACAGTTGTGCTAGGTCAGCTAAGACTTAGTATCCAATAGGCTATCAGCACCGACCCCTTTTTGTGACCCTTACACTAAATGTTGCAGTTTTTATGTAAATGCACACTGGAAGTACCAGTCACTGCGCAGATACCAGCGGCTGATCAGACAAACAGTGCACTGACTGTTATGGATGCTGTCGGTGATGTTGTCCATGCTATCTTTACCCACCTGTTGTTAACAATAATAGGTGAATAAGGTTGTAAATAACACCAAATAAAGTTAGAGTGAGGTTGTGGATCAAAAACCAAACCTTCCAAAGCCTGAAGCCTGTCCAATAGGCTATCAGCACTGTCCCCTTTTGGTGACCCTTGTTACACTACATATTGTCGTTTTTATTCAAATGCACACTGGAAGTAGGAAGCGAGCATTTTCCGTCTGCGATACTTACCTATGAAAAGTAGAGAGCTCAAAGGGAGAGATGTGTTGGAGGAAGATGAGGATGTGTCCATCTCCAGACCGCACCAGTCACTACGCAGATACCTGCGGCTGATCAGACAAACAGTGCACTGACTGTTGTGGATGCTGTCCGTGATGTTGTCCATGATATCCTTACCCACCTGTTGTTAACAATAATAGGTGAATAAGGTTGTAGATCAATATCTAAACATCAAGTAGTCCTGCCTATTTGTTTAAATACATTAGAGATGAAAATAAGAGAACAACCAACAATTTAATGAGTTACAAACTGTATATTCTGAAGAACCCTAGAGAACATTTTTAGATTCCTTTAAAACTAGAGAACATTTTCAGAATCCTTCAGTTATTGGTGTTAATCTGGAACTGGGTAACTTCTCAATGTTAAGAAACTGTACCTCAGCATACAGTGTCTAAACGTTTAAGAGAGTTTGTACTGAAAGCCCTTCAGTGACAAAACCTCTAATTAGTAGAAAGAATCAAGAGATTAAAGTGCAGTAGGTGATCTGCCAGAAGGCTAGCATTAGCATAATAGCTTAGAAATTGTACAACCCTCCCCTGCGGTCCAAAGCCACGCCCCCTTAAGCAATGAGCGCGCACTAATAGAGTGGGAGAACTATGATGTCAATTTGTATGCAAAAACCCGGAAGAGAGCATTTTAGCAGTTCCGGTTCCCTCGTCCCAAAGTCAATGGGTTTTTTCAATGGGATTTCAGTTAAAGCGCTTAAATAAGGTCTGTGGCTAACACAAACTCAAAATACTTTCACGTTTTATTCTACGACATAAAACATATCAGTTACATCACACTCATAATCTTTTTTAACCGGTTTCGCTTCTTTAAAAAGACGGTTGCTATCAAGTTGCTAAACGGTACTACAGGCTGCGTCGGAGACATTTTATGTCATCAAGATGAACTAGTCTGGAGCGCAGCTCGCTTGTGTTGGGCATTTGGATTTGTCTGTTATTTAAGTATTTTCATGAATAGTATTTTAAAGTTTGTAGTATTTCCTAATTGGGAATTCATTGTGTGTAGATAATGCCTTCACTTGTAAAGACTGTCAAGACGGATTCATTTGTTGATCATTTATTGGAAATAAACGATATTATGTAAATACTGCATAAACTCTGTCATAACTGCAATATTTACACTCCTTAAAATGTACAGCATATGTGCCTTTTGGATAGTTTTTACATGGGAAATACATTTTGTTTTGTTTTACGGTTGTTTTAAAAGTTTTAAAACTGTATAAATGTGCCTACATAGTGTTATAAGACATGTTTAAATAAGTGTATCGCTCGCGTGCATACAGCCACTTACCTTATTAACAGACAACAGAAATGAGATGAGGCGTGAGGGACAAGTTTATCTGCCTGCAAGTTCCATCACGGGCACAGAACAACATTCAATATGCTTTTTTGTCACAGAGTACAGCAAAAAGCAGCCCATACAGTCACATATGCTGTACATTAAGAAGGAGTGTAAATATTGCAGTTTATGACAGAGTTAAACGTGTTCAGATGAAGAAAAACCCCGACGAAAAATCTATTGATCACGTTAACATCACAGTTAATATGTATTACACATTTATTCACATGTTTGCATTACTGAGAGCAGGAGAGAGACAGGCTGCACTGGTAAGCAGTATCTTCATAATATTGTTTAATTAAAATAAATGATCAACAAATTAATCTGTCTTGACAGTCTTTACACGTGAAGGCAATAGGTGCTACGACTTCATGCAGCGCTGCACAGATCGATCGCAATCTGTCTTAAAGCGGTGCATGCCGGTTAGAAATTTTGGCCGGATTGATGCTGCGCCGACACCATGTGACTGTCACATGTGGCATCAAAGTGCCGCGACAGCGCTCCGAGATCAGCCCGCACAGCATCTGAAGAGGGCCTGCTGGAGCTAAGAGGTGTTCGACATTTATTGCTCAGCTTGTCATCGTGATTGACAGTTTCTCAAAGCAGACGTCAGAGCTTCTGGGAGGAGATTGAAGTGTTATTATTCCATCTGTGTGTTAGTCAACTGCAGGGATGACTCTCTCCTGTCCTGGACAGCCAGATTCACCAAAGCAAAACTTTGCATTACTGAGGTTTTAAAGGACCAGAGTTTGCCACCCCAATGATATTCTTTAGAATTATTGTTAATAAAATACATTCAATTTAACATGACATACTATTTTGAGTAGATTTTTTAATTGCATGGTAAATTAGTTACTTTAGTAACTTAAATAGCAGTTTAATCATGTTTAAATAAGCATCTTGCATAGGGCTCTGCAATATGACAAAACATACTGGAAAAAAAAATGAAAAGATTTAACATTATGGTGTTGCAAAATACATTGTTTACAGCAAAACTTTTTGATCATTTATGACCACAATCTTACACTCCACCACATGGCGCCAAGCAGAAACAGAATAAAAGACTGTATCGAAAGCTGCAAGTTTGAAGGTTTTTCATTCATTCATTCATTTTCCTTGGGCTTAGTTCCTTTATTCATCAGGGGTTGCCACAGTGAAATAAACCACTAACATTTCCAGCATATGTATTACACAGCGGATGCCCTTCCAGCTGCAACCCAGTACTGGGAAACATCTTTACACACTCATTCACACACATACCCTAAGGCCAATTTAGCTTATTTAATTCACTTATACCGCATGTCGTTGGACATTGCACCCGGAGGAACCCCACGCCAACATAGGAAGTGAAAGTTTTTCCTTTTTTTGTAATATGTTAGGCCTGTAATCATTAGTATTTGAAAAGTGTTTTAACATTAATTTAATATTTCTACATATCTAATCAAATTTGAGCTGAAGTTCTAAATAAAGTGAAAAAATAATCACATATGAATGAGCACATTTAAGAATATACTTTAAAAGTGCAATATGTAGGATTGTTGAACAAGGTATTGTAGTCAATTTAAAATATCAAAGAGGGGTTTCTTTTCACCCGGCCCTTCCTCCTCTGACATGACACACACGCAGGATGCCAGATTGATGACACCAACAGCTCAACAGCAGTGAGCGAGCCTGAAGATTGAGCCCTACACTGTAAGTTGTTCAGAAAAGGTTTACATTTGTAATATCTGTTAATTCAAAACCACCTCCTGTTGATTTTTATAACTCTGAATCTGCATCTCATTTAAAAACAATGAGGGAGCCTTTAAGACTCAAATGAAATATGCTGTATTCCACCAAGATAACCTGGTGTGCTGAAATATAATTGGATAATCTGGGAGTGGACAGAGTTACACAGACCAAAACATATATACAATGTAAAACCCAACAAACAGTCAACTTGATCAAATGAAATGAGTGTTGTTAACTCAAAATTTACTGAAAGTTAATTCTACTCATTTAAAAAGAGATTTGAACTCAATGTATTATGGGTTTATATATAGGTATATATAAATATAACTTATATAACTCATTATAATACAAATTATTCATTTACTGAATTAACAGAAAAAGTATTTATACTGCTATATAATCGTCACTTTGGAATTATAAGCTTCTATCTGCGTTCTGAATGATTTTGAGATCTTGAGCTTCAAAGTTGTTGCATTCCATAGCAAACAGTATGTGTGTAACATTATTTTTTTAATAAAAAGTCTTAATGTAAATAACTTACAAAAAAATGCTTATGTAAATAATGTCATTTAATAAGAATGTCAATAACTAAATTTTGACAAATGTCAGATAGAACCTTATAATTCTAAGGTGATGTAATGTTATCAGGATATAAGATGACTTGTATCTTGATATGGAATTTTTGTCTTATTGCCTAGCTTATTGCTAATCTGACACTGCAAAAAAGACCACAGTATGTGATTTTCATGTAGACATATAAAGTATGCACACATTCAGGCTCTCTATGTTCAAATATACAATAGTTTATAGGAACCGAGAAGACTTTTTATTTTATTTTTGATGTTTCTCTTTGGCTCAGCACCAGCTGTGAAGTGTTTCAGTCATTGATTCAGGCCTTTTTAGACGTTTTTCCTAAAAATGTGCAAATCCAACAGTGAGTAACTATAACAGTAAAAACAAACACACATGTGCATTATGCATAATTGTATGCATTTGTTTATTTTGTGATGTTTCAAAGCAAAATCATTTCCCACTACAATAACCACAACCATATCAACTTTAGCCACTTTAACGATTACTAATTACTATAAGCAAATTACTGTAATGTTACATTTTTCACTCCTGTACATTTTGTTTCAATTTAGTGGTCTGTCAAATTTCCACACACTGCCTTTAAGCAGCAAAGTGTAGCTACAATGCTTGAGTTGTTTCACCTGACAGTTCAATTCAGCACAGGCTGCGAAAGCTAAACTTGAAGATCATGTCTGACAGTGTTTAGTTTGGCACAAGCGCAACAGAGAACAGAATGCAAAAAACACTAATTATAAATTACATACAAACTAAGGTGACGTCTACGTCACTTAACAGACTTGCTTATATTTTAGCTGACTAGAGCAACTTTTTCGAACAAGCAGTCTACAAAGTGCCAGACAATACACACGTCATTTACTAAAAGAGACCATTTGTTAAACAGTATAAATAACAGTGAAGCTGCCAAACAAATCAAAAGCAGTAGGTCAGGAGGCTAACACTGAAAACAAAAAAAAATATTTAAGAATAAAAAAAAGAGAACAGCAAAAATGATGAACATTAATAAAACACTAAAGTTATCCGTCAACTGTTTTCCACTCAACAGCTGTACACCCAATATAAGCAAAGTACTATCTTTAAAATGCAAATCAACAATTATGTGGGGACTTTCAACAGCTGCAAAATATGAGTAGCATTAAAAATGTCTCTCACGCTCAACTGTCCCAGAAAATGTTATATTTGTGCAAGATGTGACAGGTTTTAAATATAAACCTGATGTCCCATGTAGATAAAGAAAACACAGGCCGTTCCTCTGTCATCATTTATGCAGGAAGCCGGATTCATGAATGTTCATCTTAATCCCTCAACCCCTTTTTAGGAATAAAATGCTAATTTTTAACAAATAAGGTTATTCTGTTACAAAAAAAAAAGATAATAATACCTTGATTTGACTTTGTCGGACTGTTTTAATAGAAATTTACATTTAAATTGTATTTTTAAATTACTAATTCTTAAACAAATTTTATTTATTAAATTAAAGTTTAATTTTTGAGTGTTTGAGTATATAAATGTAACACTTGATAAATACAATACAAATATAATGGCACCAATGTAGACTATCTAATATTTTGCTCAATGACAAAATTTCTTTACCTTTTTTATTTTAACTTTTTATACAATCTTGTCATGCCTCATTAGCGTTTACGTTTACAGACGGGGTTTGGGGTGGAACTTTGTGCCTAAAAAATAAATAATAATAATAATTTTGCATTCATCATTTATATGAAGCACAGGTACAATTCTAATGGAAAATTCTTTGCTACCTGGGAACCCTTTCTCTGATATTTAGCCCGGAAAAGTGCTCAATCCAAATCCAGCATCCCTCATGAAAACTGACTGGCATTCTACCTTTTAGGACGTTTTGATGACTACATTCTCTGTAACACTACATTTCTATGTTTTTGTATCTCCAACAGCTGAACCCACATGTATGGCAATTCATACTACATTTACCTGAAAAGTGAGTATATTCTGAGACAAGGTTGTTTGTTTGTTCTGTTGTACTTAAAAAAAATTCTTAAGAATCTGACAATCTTCTTTTTTTTATCAGGAAAAACAATATTTCGATCATTCTTTAAGACCAAAAATAAATTAAATACATTTTATTCTAAAAGCAATAGTTCACCCAAAACTGTTAAATACATCATGTTGTTTAAAACCTTTTTCTTTTTTCTGTTGAATGCAAAAGAAGATATCTGACTTCCATAGTGGCTCCATCCATCAATAGCTGTTTCTCAATTCCAAGAAGGCAGAGAACAGTCTCGTGTTCTCTTGTAGACCAGTCTTGCCAAATTACCTGAATGAACTTGGAAGACAGCGAGAACACAGAACGCATCCTGTGAAAGATGAGATGCTGCAATCTTTCTGATAGTCACATGACTTTCAAGCATTTTAACATTACAATGTTCGCATATCCTCCCCGTGTTTGGTTGGGTTTCCTCCAGGTGCTCTGGTTTTCCCCACAGTCCAAAGACATGTGCTCTAGGTGAATTGAATAAACTAAATTGCCCGTAGTTTAGATGTGTAAATGAGTGCGTATGGGTGTTTCCCAAAAGCATATGCTAGATAAGTTGGTGGTTCATTCTGCCGTGGTGACCTCTGATAAATAAAGCAACCGAAGTAATATGAAATGAACGTTTTTTTCCTTTTCAATATACATAAAATGTTAAAAAAACTGCAAATATTATTTTAATCAAATAAAAAAAACGTATTTTAATATGAATTTCAGGAAATAAACGCCTTTGCATGCGTTTATACCGTTATTAATATGTTCATGTGAATGTTCACATTTCAATTTAGGGAAACTATAAAAAAAACAAAACGTCAACACACTAACTGCAACACTATCAGTATCAACTTCCCTTCTTTATTTACCCACAATGATTCTGGGACGTCGACAAGTGCTACACTCAAGCAACTTTATATCGATTCCTCCTCAATATGAAGAAAACATCTGGGTTCTTTCACGCATCCTGTGTTCTTGCGGGATGTTAGACATGTGCACAAGTGCAAAGGTTCCCTTAACAACACATATAAAGAAACAGCCAGTGGGTCTCAGCAACCAGCATTTTTCACAATACCTTATTTTGAGTTCAACAGAAGAAAGAAATCAAATAGGATTTGAACAGGTGAAAGGTGAGTCAATAATGATAATTCATTTCTGGATGAACTATCGCTTTAAGGCAATTTCATAAATGTAACACCAGACCTTCAGTTGATTGATCAGAAGCCTCTCAATGAACCTTTATTTAAGCTTGTGTACCGTTTCCAAATAAAAAAGTGAGCAGAAACAGCTGTTATGAAGCAGGACACCATCACCACTAAGGATTTACAGCAGTACAGCTTTATCTATGAAAAAAAACAAAGCCAAACCTTAATGATGAAAATAAATATACTCTTTAGAAATGACACTCCACATTATTATTATTATTATTATTAATATTATTATTATTATTAACCAGGAAATTAGCTCAAACCCGACAGTTTCAACATGTACCTTTTTTTCCTAGAAGAATCTTCAACCTTCATTGCTTCCGCTGGAAGTGCAAATTTCTCAATTGCTTCTCTTTCGAAATCCTCCATCTCATCATCATCATCGTTGTCGTCCTCTTCGCTGTCCTCCGCTTCAGTGTCGCTCTCTTCTCCTTCAGCCATGTCCTCCAAAATGTCCCCCACATCTTCCACAAACTCACTGAAGGGCATCTGATCGTGAGCGAACACTCCGTCCTTAAAGAACTCCCTCACCAGCTTCCTGAGCTCCTCTTTCCTGGAGCTCTGTTCCTCTTGGAGTTTGTCCATGTAGGACTGGAGGAGGTTCTCAAAGTCTTGCAGGTGTACAGGAGAAAGACCCTCAACACGAGCGCAGTCCTCCACGCCACTGCAGTGGTCCCGCAGGTCATCATAGTGCTGGATCCGCTCTCTCTGTTTGGTCCAGTAGTTCTGCTGCTCGTGATGGTGATGGCTGGAGGTTTCGTCTGGAGGTGCGTTCCTGTGTTTCTCCTTCTGTCCTTTCTCTTTTTCATTGGGGCTGTTTCTCAACTCATTTTTGTTGTGGTGCGCTTTATTTTTTTTCTCTTCCTTCACGTCATCTCTTGTCCACTCTTCCTTTTTGGACTCTCTTTCTTTCCCTCTCCGGTGCTTTTGCTCTTTTTCTTTTCCAGCATGCTCTTCTCTGTCTCCTTTCCATTTCTTCTCATTGTGTTTTCCCTCACCCTTTTCCTTTTTACCTTTCCATTCCTCTTTCTTATTCTCTTTCCATTCTCTATGGTCATTCACGCCACTGTGTTTATCATCTTTCCAGTCTTTCTGTTTACGTTCTTTTTCTTCTTTCACTTTCTTGTTGCCAGTATCCTTCCAGTCCTTTTTGTTTCCCTTTTTGTCATCCTTTTCCGTATGTTTGTCTTTCTTCCACTTTTTCTCATCATTCCATTCCTTCTTCTCCCCCCACTTCTCTCCTCTTTCTTTCCCTATTTTACCTTCATCTTGTTTTTTGTCCTTTTTCCACTCCCTTTTCTCTTCTCTTTGCTTGCCTGCTTTGCCTTCCTCTTTTCTCTGGTCCTTTTGCTCTTTAGTATGTTCTCCCTTCGTCACTTTCTCTCTTTTGTCTTTGTCACCTTCCTTTTTTCCACTTTTCTTCTTTTTCCATTCTTTATCTGCTTTGCTTTGTTCATTTTCCTTAGTCTTTCTGTCCCAAGTCTTCCTGTTCTTCATGTCTGGTCTTTCTATAGGTGGTACATCTCTTTTGTCTCCAGCAGGGGGGGCCCGAGAGGTGGCAATGGGATGCACATGTTCTGCTTTTACTGGAGGACAGAAAAGACCATTTTGTTTACACATAAAAAAAATTATGTACAACCTTTTTTTTCTGCATTAAATTAAACTTGCATGAGAAAAAATGTCTGCTTTGAGCATGAAATAACCTTAAAAAGTATGTTCCATCATTTAGCTTAAATATTTTTGTTAAGCTCATATAACCACTCACTGGCCACTTTATTAGGTACACCATACTAGAACCGGGTTGGACCCCTTTTTGCCTTCAGAACTGCCTTAATCTACGTGGCATGGATTCAATAAGGTCCTCAGAGATTTTGGTCCATATTGACATGATAGAATCATGCAGTTGCTGCAGATTTGTCAGCTGCACATGCATGATGCGAATCTCCCGTTCCACTGGTGACTGTGGAGGCCATTTGACAGTGAACTCATTGTCATGTTGAAGAAAATAGTCTGAGACGATCCAAACTTTTTGTGGTCTTCTGCTGCTGTAGCCCATCTGCCTCAAAGTTGGATGTGTTGTGTGTTCAAAGATGCTCTTCTGCATACCTTGGTTGTAACGAGTGGTAATTTGAGTTACTGTTGTTTTTCTATCAGCTTGAACCAGTCTAGCCATTCTCCTCTGACCTGTGGCATCAACAAGGCATTTGCGCCCACAGAACTGCCACTCACTGGATATTTTCTCTTTTTCAGACCATTTTCTGTAAACCCTAGAGATGGTTGTGCAGGAAAATCCCAGAAAATCAATAGTTATCGAAATAATCAGACCAGCCCATTTGGCACCAACAACCATGCCACGTTCAAAGTGACTTAAATCACCTTCCTTCCGCATTCTGCTGCTCGGTCTGAACTGCAGCAGATCGTCTTGACCATGTCTACATATATAAATGCATTGAGCTGTTACCATGTAATTGGCTGATTAGAAATTTGACAGGTGTACTTAATAAAGTGAGTGTATACATAATTTGTATAACACATTTAACACATATCCACACATACTGTACATATACTTATTACGACTTATTAAATCATATCAAAGAACATGTGTTTACATTAAATTGCAATACATTTTTTATGATTAGAAACTTCTTGATAAAAAATGTGTAAATCCTAATGGTTTGAAAGATAGAGGCAAAGGATATATATATATATATATATATATAT
>CAIGQZ010033112.1:7934654-7949474 GCA_903798205.1 Danio tinwini
ACACACACACACACACACACACACACACACACAAAAGTAAAAAAAACAAATGATCTGACCTGATTTGCTGGATCCTTAATCTCTCTAACATCCACATCTGCTTCTGTGGGGAAAAACACAGAAGATCAAGCACAAAAAAACTAAGCAAAAAATAAAAACCTTCAAAACAAAAGATGTTTGATCAAGCGTCAACATTACAAAACAATATTGGTAAATGTGATGAAAATAAAAAAGCTAACATGAAGCCATAACACCTGGGAGTCTAAGGATCACACAGAAAGCATGCAGTTCCAGCAGACTTAAAAAATAACATGCAATGTATGTGATCAAAATGACTCAAAAACATTTTAGATTCTTTCACAACGTCATTCAGAGTGGTTTAGAGCATCCACATAACAACACAGGAAATTAAAGATGCTGTGCAAATAATTTCTAATGTGCCTGCTACGCGTTGCTAAACATCATGAAACACTACCAAAACCAATTAAGCTCGTTTCTCAAAAACTGCAAAACTAAAAAGTAACATTAAATGTATTTCAAAATCAGTACATTAAGCATACAAAACAGAGAATGAGTCCGTTCTCAAATATTTTAAATTATAAGTTAAATTACAATTAAAGTATTGGACTTTGGTGGTATTAACGAAGCATTGCATTTCCCCCTAAAATATTTGATAACAAAAATAGTAGTATTTAAATATTTTATTATTTTAGAGCAGTGTTTCTCAACCACGTTCCTGGAGTACCACCAGCTCTGCACATATTGTGTGTCTCCTTAACCAAACACACCTGATTCAGATCATCAGCTCATTAGCAGAGACTGAAGGACCTGTAATGGGTGTAACATCCAAAACATACAGTGTTGGTGGGCCTCCAGGAATGTGGTTGAGAAACACTGTTTTAGACTATAAAATAGTTTGAGTCACAAACAGCATGGCTCTATTTACACCTAGTATTAAGATGGGGTTTTTTTTTCAATCCATGGTGAGATAAGTTTGAAGCATTTCAATGAAATTAAAATCCAATTGGTCACAAGAGATGCATTTAAACATGTTAGTACCAGGTGGAAACAGTAACTAGGCTGAGGATTTTATTTAGCAAATATTCAGCAGCACATGCACTTTTTCAATGCAGCAACCATCAACAAGCAAATTACGTTGAGATAAAGCATTTAATTGCTCCATTCAATAACACACACTCTCACACACACCCTACCATCATCCGCGTCCATGAGCACACCTGTGGAACAACACAGTCTCAGACACAGGAACGTATTCAAATCCACTCGCTGATATGAGGCACTGCATACATATTTTTATCACACACCATTTTATATTTAAAGGCTTAGTACACCCAACTGAAAATGCTGTTTGTTTGTTTTTTAATTACTCACCCTCACATCATTCAAAACCTTTGAGACCTTTGTTCATCTTCAGAACACAAATTAAGTGTTCTATAATTTATTTCAGATAATTTTGGGTCACACTTTTTTTTGAAAGTCCGTTTGTTGAATTTAAGTTCAATTGCATCTGCATGCCAACTAATTCTCATTACATTATAAGTAGACTGTAAAGTTGTGGCTAGTGTAAGTTGACATGTACTTGCAAAGTTTCTTATAGTCGGTTGTCTGTTGAAGGAGCAGTATCAACAGATATTAAGCAGACAGTCTACTAATACTCACGTGGACCCTCAAAATAAAGCGTCCCACTTTATATTAAGTGTCGCTTATACCTGTGAACTTACATGGTAACTAGATGTGTAAGTAGTATGTAACTACAGTGTATGTTCACAGTGGTACATAGTATTTACTTGTGTAATACTAGTGTAACTACACACAGGTAACAACCCACTGAATAGTATGTGTAAGTTCAAATGTGTAACAAGACATTGGTAACAACACTAAAAAAATTACTGTGTAATATAGAAAACCTAAGCCTTTGTGCAACACCAAACTACTGCTAAAAAAAGTATAAGTGTATATAGAAATATACAAATGCCTTATGTTTATATGTTGTTTTAAGGTAAACTGTAGAATCACACCAGTAATTCACATTAAAGGGGTAGTTTACCAAAGATTGTGTTATTAATGTCCTGTTAAACATTTGAACTTACACATACTATTCAGTGGGTTGTTACATGTGTGTAGTTACACCAGTATTACATAAGTAAATACTATGTACCAGTGTGTACATACACTGTACTTACATACTACTATCACATCTAGTTACCGTTTCAGTTCACAGGTATAAGCGACACTTAATATAAAGTGGGACCAAATAAAGTGTTACCCAACTTTGTTTTGTGACATTCGAGAGCTCTCTCATCCTCTATAGACAGCAAGGGTTGCAAGACGTCCAGTCAAAAAATAAACCAAAAGCATTGTCAAAACATGTTCAACTATAACAATATTGTTCAAATGTCACCAAATGAAGCTCCAAAAACATTTTTGTGCACCAAAAAAAAAAGAAAAAAAGAAGAAAAAAACCCAGCATATTTTTTATCAATGTTATCTCTTCCTTGTCAGGGTGCATGTTTACTACAGGCAGACAGGCAAGTATCATATTGCCCATAGTAAACGCTCACCCTAATTTAATGCGAAAGACATACAGCAGGAAAAAAGTTGTTTTTACAGGGTATTTTGGCACACAAAAGAGTTCTTGGAGCTTTATATGATTACAGTTGAGCCAGTGAAGTCACATAGAATATGTTGACAATGTTTTTGGTTTATTTCCTGGACTTTGAACGTCTCGGGACTGTTGCTGTCTGTGAAGGTAGAGAGAGCTCTCAGTTTTCATGTAAAATATCTTAATTTGAGTTCTGAAGATGAACGAAGGTCTCAGAGGGCTAAAACAACATAAAGGTGAGAAATAAATAACAGAATTTACAGTTTTGGGTGCACTAATCCTAAAATTCTAGTTCAATATTTTGAGAAGTTGATTTTAATAGTCTTTAAGCCTGATGGGATTTACAAATTCTTATTGTTATGCTGATGACAATATAAAACATCAATAAAAACAATTGCTGAATTCTAACAAAAATGTGATGATGAACATAATTATCATGATACATTTATCATTTGAATGTGTTACTATATAATACATTTGTAAGAAATCCAGTGAAAAAGAGTGCTCATGCTCACCAGAGAAGAAAATGGTTCCAAGCCCTAGAAGAATGACAGCTGCAAAGATGCACTTGTTCAAAGTAAAGACAGTTTCCTCTTCTCTTTGAGGCGGCTGAAAGTCTTCCTCCTCCTTCTCTTCATCATCCTCTATCTCAGTATTGTCCAAAGATCCCAGATGGGAGATCTTTCTCTTTCTTAAACCATCTCCCTCCTTCCCGTTTGTTTCCAACACTTCCTTCAGGTCTACACGGAAACAGGAGACATGATGAAACTCAGCAGATACTAAAACCATGGTGTATATACAGAAAAATCCACAACTGTATTTTACGAGCAACTCCACTATACAGCAGGTTAGTAAAGCAGCCATATCACCTTTATTGACAGGAAGATGCTTTTCAATGGACACTTTTAACTATGCATTTAACAGATGAATTACTCCAATGCAACTTACAACAGAGAACCAAAAGCTTTCTGCCAGGAAGCCAACAATATTCCTCATATACACTGCCAAGTTCATTTGACAACAAGATTATGTGTGCGTTTAATAGCTAGAATTATTTGCACAAGTAGGACATGAACATTTTTTTTAGTCCCTGGAACATGCTATTAACCATTCGCTGTCCTGTGATTGTAGGGTTAGTGCTGTCTGGGGAATCAAGGCTGAGGCTCTATTTCTGGATCTCCCCACAGTCACGTCATCAGTCTGGTCTGCAGCTTCACCAATCCAGCAATAAACTAAGTAAGATGACTAAAACATGCCGGACTCAAGCATTTCCAAGCTAAATTAATTAAACATTTAGACTAGCATTCAAAAGTTTGGGGTCAGAGATATATATATATTTTTTTTAATTAATAGTTTTAATTAAGAAGGATGCTTTGAAAGTGGATAGTTCATCTGAAAATGTAAATTCTGTCATAATTGTTTTCTCTTGTTTCAGTTTTTTTTTTTTTTTTGCTGTCGTTGGACACAAAAGATAATATATTGAATAATGTTGAAAACAGTCACCATTTACATCCATAGTAAAATAAAAAAAGAAAAATACTAAGGAAGGCCGTGGTTACAGGTTTTCAATGGTATTCAATACATCCTTTCTGTTTAACAGAACAAAAAACTAAACTCAATTTGATTTGAAACAAGCAAAGAGTGAGTAAACGAACGATGACAGTATTTTTATTTTGGAGTAAACCAATCCTTTAATTTGATCATTTTTACAAAAGCTTTCTTTTTTTAATGACTAAACATTCAATTCATTAAAGAATCCTGAAAAATCTTACACAAGTGTTTTCAACATTGAAATTATAACTTTTCATGAAGAACATATATGAATGCTTCACTATAAGATAAATAAATAATTTTAAGTTATTTAAATTGACAATATTGCTATTTTTAAAGTATCAAATATTGCAGAACTCTTTCAGGAACATAAAAAATAAATTCTAAACCTTTTGATGTTAGCTTATTTTGATGATTTACAAGCTGCTTAAAAAAAAAATCAGCAAAAAATCTAACTGTAATTTAGCCTGATATCATACTTTACAATACGTTTTTTACATATTTGCAGTAAAAAAATGACACACTTCGATGCACCATCTTAAAGGAATAGTTCAACAAAAATTTTAAAAATCTGTTATTATTTAATCACCCTTCAGTTATCAGAAACCTGTCTGAATTGATTTATTCCAATAAACACAAAATAAGCCATTTAAAAAAAATGTTGGAAAACAAAAGCCATTGAACTTTCATAGTATGTGTTATTTATTTCCTGTGTTATTATTTCCTGTGTTATTTTATTTTCATTTTTGGGTGAACTATGCCTTTAAAAAGATTTGAGAAATGAAGTCTATGTTTTGTGGATGCAGGTACAAGCAAATGTTTACCTAAACCAGAGGGTAAAGCCATAGAGCATGATATACCCAAAACCATATGCAGAGCAGACACACTGCGTGTATAAATCAATATATAAAAAACAACATTAATCAGAATTCAAGCTGTCAAGCTGCCGCCAGTCATCATGCAACCTCATCCTCATAATCATCATCATCATCATCATCCCATATCAGACCTGCCAACTGCAGTTAAGCTCCATTTTGACCACGACTGTCACTTTAAAAAATATATACACAGTCACACACACATAGGACATAGACATAGAAACCAGATATTAAAAACACAAAAGATAAACACACTAAGAAAAAAAAGTATAACACTATCATTTTAAATAGATTATAAGGTTGGTAGACAAGATAAAATCTAATATCACAATAGAAGTTCTCTCATATCTTGATAACGATATATTAGTCACTGATTAAACACTGAATTGTAAAACAATTTACTTTGTGACATCGCAAAACAAACGATAATGCATACTGTAATATGAAATTACAGACTTTTTATTCCTTCCATATGATATATTTTGTCATATTGAACGACCCTACACTAGGCCTGTCGCAATAATCAATATATCGACTTATCACACAACACATGGACATCAATTCAATTATTTTTAGTGATGCAATAAATATCACTTATACATAAAAACAATTCTAGCAACATTTTAACTGATTGTGCAACATCTCTACATTTACTGGAGGTGTCAGTATGGTTAAAAACACTATCGTATTTACTATAAATAATATAGTATATTTTCATGTGGAAGTCTGACAACTGAAAATATATCTGGTAGCAGATATATTACTTTTCACCTTGCACTTTTTTGTTAACACTAATTATTATTCATTTAGAATATGCGTTTTCACATTCTGATTCCAATGCCTAATTATTGAATTGAATAATTAAATTAAATATTTTTAAGAATAAAATATTGTGTGTTTTTTGCAAGAGTGTACTTGCATTGTGATATTTATATTGTCATTCTGCCATTATATAATGAGTGGCATAAAATGGTCTTAAAATGACAATAATATCGTTTATCGCAATATATTTTGGTGCAATATATCGTACAACAAAAAATAGATATCGTGACAGGCCTACCCTACACTTAAAAAAATAGTTGGGTTTCTTCATGTCCCAACACAAATCGTTTAAGTTAACTTAATTGTTTTTTGCAGTGTATTGAACATAAACAATTAAGTTGTCAGAAAAAAAAAACTTAAGAATTGTGTTGTTTCAACTTATTTTAAATAAGTAGTTTGCAGCAAAAGTCATTTTTTGAATGTAGTTTAATACAGTACATGTCTCACCTTCACCTGTGCTTTTCCTCAGAGTTTCTTCGTCTGATTTAAAGGGGTCTCTTTCTTTACACACTGATGCAGAAAGGGAGCTTGATACAGTGGTGGGACTAATGTGAGAGTAAGAGTCAGAGAATGACTCTGCATCAGTGCCGAGACACGCTGGGCTGTCTGAGTGACCTGTAAGGGCATCTTGTTCCTCATGGTCAGGACTACAGGAGCTAATGTCTTCAACATAAACAGAGCTGGAGCCTTCATTGACATGTGTTGCATTCAGCTGAGCCCGACCCTCACTCGTCTCTGGAGGTGTTATCTGAAAAACAGTTGGGACATTTAGTTCAAGAATGTTAACATTACAACCTTGGCAAAAAAAAAAAGAATAATAAAATAAAAAATATATGTGTATGTATATATATATATATAATCTGTGAATTTCCATATGCATCGTGATTCTCTCTTGAATGGATTCTAAGCTTAGTTTTTAGTTGCAGATGGTGCTGTGCTTTACAAAAATCCAAACTCTGTTTGCATCCAACTCCTTACAAATACTACTTGAACCTAAACAAAACCACAGAGACTTTCCCCAATGCCTCTGACACTAAAACACACCTTTGCTTCTGGGATCAGAGAAGTCAATGAATAAATAACAATCATTAATAAAGTTACAAAAGGTTTAGGTGAATTACAATAGTTTTAAAAGTAAGCTGTGTTCATATTAATCCCATAATATAAACATAGTGACATAAAAGCCAACTCGATTCTTAACATTTTTAAACAACTTAACATTTTTAAATCATAAAAGATTTGGAAAAAAATGTGAGATTAAGTAAATAATGAGTACATTTCAGTTTTGACATCATGCTTTAACTGCTGTGTTCTAATTTTCAGCACTTAATGTGTTAAAAGAAAATCAGTCATCCTTATATTTGTTTGTGATTCAATTTTGTAATCAGGCTTAGAAACATCCATATAAAAAATCATATTTATTACACTCAGAAATAAAGTTATAGGAGGAACCTTTTCAAATGATACACATTTTTAAAAAATAATTCATATTGGTATCTTAAAGGTACATATTATTACCTAAAGTGTAAATATTAGCACCTAAAAAGCTCAAAAAAAGTGTACCCTTTAAAAGAGAACAAACCAAGTGACAGCTTTCCTACCTTTCAGGGTTCCCAACTGTCATTAAATATCAGGGAATTTTTATATTCTTTGTCATGGAACATCAGGCATATTTGTCACTTTAAATTTTAGTTTGCATTTATCAAAGGAAGTGTATTTTTTCTATATTGTATTGCTATATCACTCATTGTTGTGGTTAGGTGATTTTTCATTAACTGTAAACCATTTACAGCAAGTCAAAAGCAGGCACCAGACTGTAATTGTGAACTAATGCTAACCTGCCAGAAGAGCTTAAATTTTAAGAGCTTTGGCCTCAGAATGACCAATTCAAAGACTGTGTGAAGAAAAGTTAAATATAAAGTTTGCAAAGCTACTATTGAGCTATCAAATATGGAAAAGAGAGCAGCCATGCAAAATTATACTCAAGCTAAAACCATTTTCATATTATGCAAATCACAAAAGTGGCCTATCTGTTATTCTTTTATTAGATGTCATGAAAATATAACTTTTTAGTCAGTGAAAGCCAGGGAATTTCGTATATCAGTTAGTATATTATATAGTATGTTATCATAGTGGTGCATCCCAATTTTCTCACACCCCAAAATCATAACAGAAAATGTTATGTCCATCAGGACCTTATATATTCAGAATTATGTATTTAAGGAAGCACACCTGAGATTCCTGTGTTTTTTCTGACCCTTGGCTGAGAGCTGGGTCAGACTGAATCTGTCCTGATGTCTCAGTCTCGGGCTGGTGAGCAGATATGTCAGAGGACTGTTTCTCCAGGTCACTGTGGGCCAATGTTGAGGGCTCAGGTGCTTTTGAGAGCTGCCCCTCCACCTTAAGACCTTCAGTTACTGGACCCATATTCTCAGCTCCAGACTCCTTCACATGGAAATGATTTCTGTCAAACAAGTCTAGACCTCTCTATATATTCTGCATTGTCTTGACAAAACATCTTAGACAAAGAGATCTTCACACTGCCTACTTATATCCCTAGGTAAGTGCTAGGTTTAGGCATTCCACACTTGCAATTAAGAAGTGGGTTTAGCACTTTCTACCTGGGTATATACAGTTGAAGACAAAATTATTAGCTCCTGCTAAATTTTTATTATTTTTTAAATATAGCGATGTTTAAAGGGGACCTGTTATGCAAAAATCACGTTTATAAGGGGTTTTTAACACAGATGTGTAGATATAACCAGCCTCTAATGGTAAAAATGATTTAATTCCATTTTTTATAATCACACCTAATAAAAACAGTGTTTCTGCAGAAACACTTAGATTTACGTTTTCCCTTTGTACATGTCATCAGAGGAGGAAAGCCCAGTCTGCCACATTCACGTGTGTATGAATGGAAGTCTATGGGGAAAAAAGTGCAGTGTGACCGCGGCTTAACGCAGCTGTCTGCCATTAGAGTTTACACACTGTACCTGCTAAAGTTAATGTCAGCGACTAAGAGGCATTATAAATGTGGAGTTTTATAATGCACAAATGAACACTGTAGTCTCCATTGTCTTCTTTCTTCTGAGACACTTTTGACATTTTTAGTTTTTCACAGAGATAACATTAGTTTTGTTTTAAATCTGCCACAATGCTGATGCATAAGTGTTTGTAGCTTCGCCTTCTTTTGAAAAGAGCACAATCTTATTTGAATTTAAAGCGACAGTTGGCAAAATGGCACAATTTGGATCCAAGTATAAAAAAGGGCAGTTTGAAAGCATTATAAAACCTTATTAGTGTAGTATTTTGAGCTGAAACTACACATACACTCTAAGGACATCAGATACTTATTTTACATCTTGTAAAAATGGGCATAATAGGTCCCTTTTTCATTTTTGTCAACAAATTCTAATAAACTGTTAATATTTTACCTGTTATTTGTAAAATACAAGTATTCAACTTAAAGTGCAACTTAAAATGCTTAAAGTTAATAAGGTTAACTAGACAAGTAATGCAAATCATTGAACAACAGTGGTTTGTTCTGTAACTAACTACAAAAAAAAATATTAAGAGAGCAAATAACATTGACCTGTGCAGTTTTTATATAATTTTTTATAGAAACTGAGACTAAAAGGAAAAATATTTTCTCCAGAATAAAAAAAATATTATAGAAAATACTATTAAGATTTTTTTCTTACTCTATTGAACATCACTTGGGAAATATTTAAAAAAGAATTAACATTTTACAAGATGCTAATATTTTTGTATTCAACTGTATATTCTAATTTACTAATAACTTCTAATTTAGTAATGAAAAACATATTCGTCACAGATGGGTTTTAAAATTACATTGATAGATTCAACAATGTCATTGACTCGAATTAAAACATGATTGTTTTCAAAATAAACTATACAGACTTTTACCAATACCTCTGACACTAAAACACACCTTTACTTCTGGGGTCAGAAGAGTCCAGTTGTTGCCATTAGTACTGCTGCCGTTTTCTGACATTAACCCCTAGCGACTCCGTCCAGCAACTGAAAAACACACAGTCTTTGTGTCACACACAGAAAAACTAACTGAAGTCTTTCTGGAGTCTTCAGCTCCATTACAGTTACAAATCAAAAGACAAAATCAACTAAATTTAAAGGGAAGCTGGCTTCCCAAAGCTATTAATAATAATAATAATAATAATAATAATAATAATAATAATAATAATAATAATAATAATAATGATGGCAACGCGGTGGCACAGTGGGTAGCACTCTCGCCTCACAGCAAGAAGGTCGCTGTTTCGAGCCTCGGCTAGGGCAGTTGGCATTTCTGTGTGGAGTTTGCATGTTCTCCTCACGTTCGCGTGCATTTTCTCAGGGTACTCCAGTTTCCCCGACAAGTCCAAAGACATGTGGTACCGGTGAATTGGGAAAGATAAATTGTCCGTAGTGTATGTGTGTGAAGGAGAATATGTGGGTGTTTCCCAGTGATGGGTTGCCGCTGAAAGAGCATCCGCCACGTAAAAAATATGCTGGATAAGTTGGCGGTTCATTCCGCTGTGGCGACCCCAGATTAATAAAGGGACTAAGCCGAAAAGAAAATGAATGAATGAATAGTAATGTTTAGTCTCTTGCACAAACCAATCATTCCACATAATAATGTATGTATGCATGTACGGTGTGTGCATGTATATGCATATGTAAGGACCATTGTGTGTGCGATTGTGTAGATATATGCATATATGCGTCTACATGTATGCTTTTATCTGAGTATATATTTGTTGTTTATTTAGCTTTTTTTGTCTATACATGTTTATTTGGTCTATGTTACAATGCTTGTTTGTTTGTTGTTTGTGAAGCGCTTTGAGTTGCATGTACACTGAAAAAAATATTTAAAGGTGATTCCTTGAATTTACAATTTTTTTTACGTTAATTGGTTGTAAACAATTTATTTGGGCTAAATTTAAATAAAAAAATGTAGTTGAATATTCTCAAATTTTATTTGTTTGTTTAAATTCAACACAAATTAATAGTTTACAAAAGTTTTGCGGACATAATTTTTTTTTGTGTATGTGGGAAAAGTGCTATAAAAATATTATTATCATTATCATTATTGGATCATAAACAATCCATATAAAATTAATAGTTTCTCCAAAATTACTCCATAATCTACTCACTCTCAATCCATCTTTGGTGTAAATAACTTTTTTCTTTTTAGACATACACAGTCGGAGTAGTTTTAAATTTGCACCTGGCTCCTCCATACTGTATAATTATTTTAAGTGTCCAAAATCACATAAATCCATCATAAAACTAACCCATACATCATGAGGGAGTTAACAGGTCTTAAGGCAGATCAATGTGTTTTTGTAATTAAAAATATTTCTTTATTTTAAATGATAAACTCCAAATCACTGACTTCTGGTGGCTGATTAAAATGTAAAACTACTCCGACGGTGTTCATCTGAAAGACGAAAGTTAATCCGAGGATGCCTTGAGGGTAAGTAAATTGTTAGGCCATTTTAACTATTACTTTAATTATAATATAGTTTTAATTTTATGAATCACCAAAGACAACATTTTTAGCCCAAAAATCATCTGTAATGTTGTAAAGTCAACTACATTTTGGATTGTTTAAGGGTGAGTAAATGAAAAAAAATCAATTAAAAGATATTGGTGAACTATATGTTTAAGGGTAATACTGTATGTTGAATGTTATTGCGTATTGAGTCCAACGTAACATTAATATATACAGATGTGACTCTTAATGTGTACAGTGCAAGCCTCAAAGTGATGTGAGGGTTAAAATGGGTTGGTTACTGAGTTCATTGAGGACGCCGACTCCACTATAGGACTGTATAAGTAAACAAAATAAAATAAATAAAATACACAAGACTGAAGGATTGAGAGAAAAGCTGGAGGTGCACTGAATGAGTGTTCACTTCATTAGTATTATCTGTGTGGTGTCTCATTGGTTACACCACCAGTTCCCTGGCTGGCAAATATTTTGGCAAAGAACTGTGTAGCTAAGGATGTCGAGAAGCAGCCCTAAAGGCATTAATGCAGGAGGAGAATGGAGGAGTTATACTCACACTGACAGCACTGGGAAAACAAAGCAATGGACCTACAGCTCACTAGCAGAAAACCAAGGCAGACATGAGCTACTTTTCCAAGTAGGCCAAAGACCAACAACCATTTCTATCCGAGTTACTGCAACGTATTCAAACATCCTTTCATTTGAGCCTTCTTTATGAATATTCAGTAGATCTGAATAATAAGCCGATCTGTGCAATAATAGAATCCTGTTAAGCAGAAATTATGAATTTTACATGCAAATTTACAAAATGAAAAGGCCTAATCACTGACACACTGCTTTGTGACACACTTCACTCCTTAATAAGGATCTTTTTTTCCCTTTCGCAGTAATTTGGGTCTGCTAATAGTGTGACTCCCATGAGGGTTTTTTTCAATATAGCCATGAGCCATGAGAATTGGTGAGGATATAGAAGAATGTCTGAAATAGATAACAGCTAAAAATAACAGAAAGAAGCACAACGTGCACCCGACTAAATCTGTTTAATCAGATAAAAAGTCTGTTATAATAACTGAAAATGTGGATATTAATATTTAAAATACACTAAAAAAGTATGTGAATATTTATATAAACATCTAGCATTCACGTGCTTGTCTGTATTTTGTAAAATTAATGAGGATTACATATTTATGTAAAATATTTTATAACAATGAATGTTTAGAAATAAATACAATTAGCTTATTAGCATCATACACAATCAAAACTACTGAACTTGGGTATTTTGAAGCGCAGTATGGCTAGTCAAGGTTGTTCTAAAAGACAAGGGAAAAGCTTCATTAGCATACTGCGTCCGTCTTATCTCTCGCATCACCTCCTCCTTTTATGGATATCAAATACAATGTTCCATAAAAAGACACATCTTCACGTCATTAGAACATCAGCACAACCAGTACGCGTCGTACGTCCTCTGTGTGTTTGTTTGTTGGACATCTGTCTACATTTTAAATAGACGCAGCTGTCAAAAAAGGGGGAGTGTTCAGTATAAATTCCGCAAACAAATGTCCAAGTCGCACTTTACATAAACACACAGACACATGCCGGAAATACAGAAAACCAAGCCCATATCTTTTATGAGGGTGCAATTTGACTTCGGTTAAATACAAAAACAGTTTACAAGTATCAAACAAAAGCATACCTAGTTACTCCGAAGCACCTTTCCGCCTTAGGTACCGCTTTAATTCCCACCACTCAATCGTGTCTTCTGCAAAGTTTCAAACGCAAGTGTGCAGTTTCGTTGACACGCCTTCCGTCTCAAAAGTTTTCCGCCAATAAGCGCTTGACTTTCGGATTGTCCCGCCCACGTGCTGCGTTGCCCTCCAATACGAAGCATACTTCATCCTCGTCCTTCAAAGCGTTTTTTTTTTCGTGACTGACAAAAACAGGTGACTTTATGGAAATGAAGAGCATGTGCTTTAACAAACGAGAAAAGAGGATCCGGACGTACCTCCATCATGTGAATTACACTCAGTTTGTGTATAGGCCTGTCTTGTCTCATTAAACCATGATGAGGTAGCCTATTAGGTAACTATAAGCAATGCGATTTAGTATCTTTCGAAGCTTGTTTTAATGTTAGAGTCTAAATCAGTGTAACAGGCTGTTACAAATTAGGCTTCTGAGTCACTCCAGTTGTTCTGATGAATATAACAATTTTAGTAACACACAGGTTGTCTAAAGCTATACTTCATAAAATCATTTTACATAATATTGCAGTATTCATTCATTCATTTTCCTTCGGCTTAGTTCCTTTATTCATCAGGGGTCGCCACAGTGGAATGAACCGCCAACTTATCCAGCATCCACACAGGGAATGCCCTTCCAGCTGCAACCCAGAACTGGGAAACACCCATACACACTCATTCACACATACTTTACACTATGGCCAATTTAGTTTATTCAATTCACCTATAGGGCATGCCTTTGGAGTGTGGGGGAAACCAGAGCATACGGAGGAAACCCACAAGAACATGGTGAGAACAGAAACTCCACACAGAAACTCGAACCAGCGACCTTCTTGCTGTGAGGCGACAGTGCTAACCACTGAGCCACCATGTCGCCCCTATTGCAGTATACATCATAACTTCTTTGTATGTGCGCAATTGTTTTTTACTTCATTATTATTTGTAGTGATCATCACCAACTTACTCAAGAGTAAGGTTGGGTATTGTTTGGGATTATTTCGATACCGGTGCTAAATCGATACTTTTAAAATGATACCGGCGCCTAAACCGATAATTTTGAGCCACAAAATTATGGCGGATGACTTTTATTTGACAAAAATTTCTTTACTCATTTTAATTAAACAATATAATCAATTTAAAGCATACATCAATTCATATTTTGTGAAGTTTATTTATAAACTAATTTCGAGAGGATCACATGCTTATGATTGCTTGCAGCCGGCCCCGCATTATTCAATTTATGATTCACCAATCAGACGATTCCTAAGCCACTATAAATACCCTAGGTTCCATATCACAGCCATCTTCGTTTTAAAGAATCCCCCCTTCCACCTCTACTCTTCCTCCTTAGATGGGTGGTACGGTGGCTTAGTGGTAAGCACTGTTGCCTCACAGCAAGAACATCACTGGTTCTAGTCCTTACCAAGCCAGCCAACATTTCTGAGTTTACATGTTCTCCCCATGCTCACTTGGGTTTCCCCCGGGTTCCCCGGTTTCCTCCCACCGTCCAAAAACATAAGTTAATTGACTAATCTAAATTGGCAGCATAGACATGCTCCTAATAAGAAGTTATATCTTATAAGCAATCACTGTTCCATCTGTTCATTAGCTACTACAGCAGGGGAGTTCTCGAGATCTACCTGAGCTCAAACTCCCCTCTCGCCTTGCAAACGGGAG
>CAIGQZ010033112.1:7949874-8008747 GCA_903798205.1 Danio tinwini
ATATATATATATAATAACCATAAATTTTGGACAAAAGGTCAACCATGTGGCTATGATGCCTGTTAAAGAGTTAAATGAGAAGTTGTTTCACACACAGTTTGATTTTATTATTAATTGCAGAGTTTTTAATTTCCCACATGTTGAAAGAGATGTTGTCTATGTGTATGTGCTGCTTTAAAGTGCATTAGTAACAGAAAGCTAATGAAGCATGTGTGTTTATGCATGCGTGAAAAGATCTGGATTCAGGCCAAAGCATCAACACATCCGTGATGAATCATCCACTGGCTCAACGGCTCTGAAAAATATAAGAGAACACTATAAATATAGCTGTACTGCTGCTTTAAACATGATCTTTTTAGTTTAGTAATAAGAGATTTATTCAGAATTTTGAATAATACATTTGGGGTTGCCTAAAGATGATAACAGTATAGGCTCCAAACACCTCAGCAAGGTCAGCTGTAATAGTAGTGAGTCCTTGTTCAGATTTAGTGAATGGGTTAAAAATCAAAGCAGGTTTTACAGGACTGTAGCCAGCCTGGCAAAAAGGATAGGCCAAAATAGTTTTATTGGTACGCTTTTGGTGCTTCACACCTTTTATTGGTCTTTTTTGTTTTGTTTCAAGAATAGGGTCTAAGATTTCAAATTAAAGTTACTTGTACATGTTTTCTCAACAATACAGTAGCGATAGATGTCTTGCACAGCTGGTTGTTGGACTCATGAAAAACATTTGTTAGCATTGGCCAAAATTGATAAGCTGAAGTCACACTGAAGCGACAGCCAACAGAGGATTCTGCTTGGTCTTAAAACCTTTTTCGATGGGTTATTTTCACCATGATGGCATAGCAGTCAAAAAAAGGACAAATGAGCTCATGTATGGGACAAATTCTGGACCTTTGTCAGTGAGGGGTGGGTCTTTTGAACCAGGCTATGGGCCTGTTTTAAAGCTTCTACAAACTACACAAATTTCACAGCTTTTATTTTCCTCTAATTTTTTTTTATGTTTCTAGTTTAATTTGTTTTTAGGAATAATAATGACTGATGATTATAACAGAATTTATAGATTCGCTGTACTAATAATGTACTGCATATACACATGAACAAAAATCATTTAATAACATAAAAATATTATATTTCAACATCCCAAAAATACTAAATTTAATTGTGATGAATTTACTAACTAATATATTATCATTAACCATTATATTTTACATGGTTTCAGTCATTAAAAAATTTATACAAATTTTTATTATTTTTTATTTTAATGTTTGTTCTTTCATTTTTAAAAAAAATTAAAAAAAAGTTATTTGAAAAATAAAATAAACAGATACTTGGATTTTGAAATAATCTATTTGATGCAGACAAAATGAAATGCCTCCTCTTTTACCCAAATAAGCTTTTTTCAACATTACTGTCTTGAAACCTGACATATTATATGACTATGACAATATAATTGTTTTGTGACAAGTGTTATTGATTAAAGTTGTAGTTATTATTACATGTATAACAAGTATATTCCAGATGATTAACACATTTAAAAATTTAAAAATATTTTAAAATCAAATATATACAAATGATTAATATCACTAAATTACTAAAACTTAAATTGAAACTGAAAGAAAAAACTAAAAAGCTAATTCAAAATATTTAACATCATACTGTATCATAGGTAAATCATCTCCTTAAGTTATTAACATTCTCGTTTTGGTAAACACATCCTTCATACAGCACCTGCGAGAGTTCTCCATCAGTCCAGGATCTCTTTAATACACCAGCAGCAGAGCAGGAAATACAGGCACTCTTTCAGCGACTGGATGACCCCATAAGCCATATTTCCCCCCAGCAGTCTCTTCCCGGTGCCCATCCTGAGGGCCGCGTCTCTGAGGTTCTGGCCCAGTGAGGAGGGCATGGCCTGGGGTTGCGGCCGCTGAGGCTGCATCTCCCTCCACCGCTGCAGCGTCGACCGGATAGCGCGAGCGATGTTCGGCGGGAGGAGCTGGAGGAGCGCGGGCCCGGAGCTACTGTGCCGCGGCTGCGCGTTCTGCGTCTCCACTTTTTCCTTCAGCTGGAGCTGCTCTTCACACGAAAACCCTGGAGCTCTGCGGATTCGTGGACTCGGTGCCCCCCTTGAAATGGGTTTTATTCAGCTCTGGAAAACGCTGGCTGACTGTCAACCTGCTGTTGCACAACAATGGCTTCACAACATCTCTCATCTAGCTTTTGTTCATCTCTAATTCCTCTACTGTTCAATGGAAGGTCCTGAATAACTGTCAACATATTGCCCGAAGAGCGAGCACATAAACAGACTGTTCTAGTGTCATCTTAGCTCTAATAGTATAGTTACCATTAAAATCAAATTATGGAATTGGTAGTAATGGACATTAAGGCCACTTCTGACAGGAATTAATGCTTTTTTAAAACAAACTACAACATTAGGCTATTTAAAGATTGTATTTATCTTCATTAACTTTCATAAAAACTGAATTGCTCATGCTGGTTTACACTAGTGTTATTTATTATTATTATTTTGTAATATAGTGTTTAAAATGTAGTCAAATATAAACAAAACTCTAACATTTTTCTTAAAAGAAAGCTAAACAAAAAATGAATACATTAGAATTAATTAATTTGAAAGAAAATAACAGCACAAAAAGAATCTGAGATCAAATTATATATTGGGAGCCACAGAACCCCTTGGACAACAGATTTATGTTAAATTAACTGAAGATTGTTAGGCCTGATCAAACCAGATAGCTCAAACAGATGTTTTATCATTTTAAAAGTCTTTTTTTTTTTTACAAACTGCAGTTTAAATGAAACACAACAAAAAAGGTGAATGATATATGTATTTATATATGTAATCTATCATTTGATACAGGTGTAAACGTTTATGTTTTTCCCCAAATAACATCAACATAAAAAGAATTACTAAAATAATCAAAAACATGTATTTAAAAAAGAAGCAACATTTATATAGGCAAACAAGAAATAAACAAATTTGGCTTAGAAAATAGCAAACAACTAACCACAAAACAAAAGTCACCATCATGACCACAATAAAAGGAAGTGTTTCCATGCAACAAAAGGCCGCTGTGAAATATGAAAATGAGCAAACAGTTCAGTTGTAAAAGCCAGATTATTCCAGACCATTCCAGCCAACAGACACATACACTGTTTATACTCCATTAGCAGTTAGTGACCAGATCTGTGGTGCAGATCTGCACATGAAATGTGTGACGTCAAATGCTTAAAAAACCCATTCAATGTGCATCTCGGAATTAAACCAGGCTGAAACCTGTCACACACAGCCGCAGCTGGAATCTGTCTGAAATTGACATGCTGAATGAATGCTGACCAATGACTCAAAATCTACAAATTACATTCAAGAAAAACAACTAAGAATAGAACAATTGCCCATTTCAGATCGATAAAGCATCCAGATAAAGGTCTTTGTACATCTGACTAAGCAAAGTCTTATCATTTACATAGATTTGTGTGATGAACACAATGTGACTGTGTTGTCAAATCTTACACCTTTGTTATTTTTTTACCCAGTACAATCCTGTGAGTTTTACAGACTGATTCAACACGGTGAACGACACCAATAGCGTAGTATTATTTACACCATCTCTAACGGGCCATGTCAGTCTCCAAATGAGAGATAGAATAAGATGTTTATTCACCAACGTAAGCTTAAGCAACTTAATGTGATACTAACCAACAGATTGAAGCACAGCATAGCAGGATTAAAAATTAAGCATGCTTTCCCAAAACCTGTAGTCTCACTAAACCGGTGTCATTTTTGCAGTTGATTTTTTTTTTCAGTTGAGTTTTGTTTTTCAAAAAAGAAAGGGTCACGATTGCCCATAAAATCACAAAAGGCGACTGTGTTTTATCTGTGTGTTTGTGTTTGGTGAAAAAGGCACAATCTATATCAGAGCAAATGAAGATAAAGAGAGTTGCTTTGCAGTCTGTGACTGCAAAGACATGTTCGGAACTTATTTGGAGTGTTTTCCTCGGCCTGGACGGTGTGTCTGCTTGTAATACACGTCAATTAAATGCATTCAAGTAAATCTTCGGAAAAAATAATGCATGTTTTGTAACTTGAGACACCGAATGTATATATGCATACGCACACACATGAAGATCGATTGTCAATGCGAACAGAAGAAACACCAAAAGGAGGAAACGAAGACAAATAGAGCCCGTTCGCAGAATAAAACCATCCTGATGTCAGAACGTGATGACATCATTGCAACAAATATATCAATTCTTGACTAAAATGACATCATAAGAAGGCTTTGATCTCAAACTGCAGTCCCTCAGTCCTATTCAAGCTTATAAGCCCATCTACGCAGATTGCACTTCATTTAGTTATCTTTTTCTCTCATCCCTTTTTCCCAGACTGATGTTGTGTAGGAAAGTGAACATGTTCCCCTTTCCCACAGACCAGTTTTTTACACCTCATACAGGCAGCATATGTCCCTCAAAGCATCTGCTCAATTGCATAAGGCAACAAAAAATCCAGACAGCATCCGAGCTGCTAAAGCTTTCACATATGATCAGGGGTCTTCCCGAATGGCCAAAATTCCCAATTTCTCCACGGGATCGTGTTCGGCATGTGGTGTGGGGGCCAATGAGTGGCATTCTGGGTGTTATTCTTCAATAGGAACACTGCGAAAAGCGATCTTCCGATGGAAATGACAACAGATGTGGTTCAGTCGATGGAGAATGAGCGGTGTTGTCTTTAAAGTTTTGCATATTCATCAACAGTCTTAAAACCACAGCGACGCCAGGATTTACAAACCGACCGAGTCTTTGGATTTGGCCCAGTGCACTGCATGTGAAGCTTTCCAGTGATACAAAGGGTCTGCAATTTTACTAGATTCACATCAGCTCTTGACAAGAATGCCCTGGCTGGTTGCCATGGTTACTGGGAAGGAAGTGATGTCACATCCACGCATCTGCTCCTCTTCTAGATGCCTATTCGTTTGGCTTTTTGCAATCGCTTTCTTCAAGCGACGTTTTCTTTAGACTTTGAATAGAATGATTGCATCGCTTTGTAATTTCACGGCCGGTGGTTGATGCAGTAGAAAACTCGTGTGTTTCTGGGAAGATAGGATTAGCTTACGCTTCCATTTGGAACAAAAACTTTCTCTGATAGAGTCAGGCAAAAATAACAAAAGGTATGAAGGAGAGTTTTTTTTCAAGCTCGGCGATCGACCGGTTGCTGCAGACACACCTCACTTCCTGCTGAGATGATCGGCAGCCGGTTGTCCATGTGGTAACTGATCAAGTGACTAACGCTCTCAAATCGGTGGTCTTTGGTGCGCACCTATGAAACGGCAAAGGAAAAAAACAAGGCATATTAATGACTATAGAATTATGCAGCATTTTAATACGGACAGAAATTCAATTGGAAATACTCTGGCAAACTGTACCTTTATTAGGATGCTATTTATTAATGACTGATCGATTAATCTATTAAAAAATGTATTGATGGTCAATTAAGCACACAATAGCCCCTTTCACACAGTGATATTACATATAAATATCTAGAAAATTTTTGGAACAACTTCACCGGTAAATTAAAAAAAGCGCTGTTCACACAGGCATAGACGTTACGGAATTTTTCGGGAAAAGACCATTCACATATCTATTCCAAAATGCCGGTAAATTCTGACATCATTAACTAGAAATGACCTCTAAACGTCTGTGCTTGTGTTGGTAAACATAGAAGGGGTCTGGCTTTTGTTGATGGTTTCACTTTTATTTAAAGCTTTAGCATACATGCTGCTGTTTTGTCCCAAAGACATCTAAAGGGAGAAGCGCGAAACATAGCTAAATGTTTACACATTGGACTACATTACAAATTCTGTGGATGGATAAGTATTGTGAACAACTTCGATGAAAGCATATGGAGGAGCACTTTCGCATGTCGAGATGTACATAATATGTGTGTGTGTGCTGGCGCTCCCCGGAGCACTTCTTTACGTGCACAAGCATCAACCAACTGAAACAGAGCTTAAAGGTAAACAAACAGCGGTTTATCATAAGCTTTTTAGCGATAATTCTTTACACAGTTGGCATTAAGGAGGAACATAGAAACGTTATCTGGCTAACATCTAGCAGCTAGATGTGTCTGGAAAAATATTCAAAGGCTTTTATTTTCATAAACAGCAGGGATGTGAATGCGTCTGAATGTTCTAAACGTGAACGCACTCTTTCCGGCAATTTTCCTTCTGCGTTCAGAGCAGCACTCCAGAAATTACCGGTCATGTTACAACTTTTCTTTCTGGTAAATTGCCGGAACGAATTTACCAGTATTTTCAAAAAGAGTCTGTTCACAATTTTCCGGAAAGGTCTGTATGTGTAAAAAGGGCTATTGTGTAATTTTCACAGCTAAAGGGCAAGTATTCACAACAAACAAAGATCTATTTTGATGACTCTTTGACTATGTGTGAAATCATTGAATTGTTGTCTTCATTACACCTTACAGGACTCCTGCAGAACTCATGTTCATAGATAAGCTAAAGACGTACTATCATGATAGTATGAAGCAGAGAAATGGTGCATTCACAATAGATGTAGATGAAGCGTTGAGCACAAGTGATTTACATGTTAAGTCAAGGCAAAGACGTGATGAGACATTCTGTGGAGCTATTCGTGTGAATGAGGCAGCACGAAATACACAATTAGAGTGAACGATGCTGCAAATTGGGCATTTGATGTGCTTAATGTGTGAATTTCTCGAATCGCTTGAGTTGAAAAATCTGAACTTTGGCAAACATTAGTGCAACATTAACTTATCAGGTGCTTGCTCTAGTAGTGCCTGTCATCTAGTCTTGCTCTAGTAGCTGCCGTCATCCAGGCGCAGCTCCTGTAGAAGTTGGTGAAAATCACTGAACTGGATGTTGCTCTAATGGATCTGATGGATCCAAAAACTGCAGCATTTTTCAGCCTTAGGGTTAGGGTTAGGGGCACAGCTACCCTCCCAGAAAAATCTATGTCAACAAAACTAGAGTGATTTTGAGTCTTTTGTAAAGTCAATTTCATGTCAGAATAAAATGAGTAAACTCAAAATGTTCAAGCGTCTTGTTACGTGTGAATAATGTGATGTACTCATGCAAGGCATGTCTGGTGTGAACACCCTATAAGACTGAAACCCATTGATGGGAAATGAGCCTGCTGAAGCAATTGCTCATGAAAAACGAGAGTGACGTGGCAGGAAAGCAGCAGAGCTTTTATTATGCTACAGTCGACCACTTCCGATTCTTCTGGTCGTGATCATGTGGGGGAAAAAGCAATGCTGTATTATCATACTAAATACATATTAGGGTTTTGTTATAGACCATTTTAAGGGGTATAAACAATAACAATGATCCTAAAGTATTTCCTCTTACATTTTTTATTTTATACCTTACGAGAATCCAAAAAGGTCCACATATTGATAAATTATATTACGATAGCCCTTTTACTAAAATGTTATGATTAAATTGCCTCGTTACGGTTAGACAGTGAGCAGGACATATTCATGGGCTAATGACACTTTATTGAAATGGTCTATTATGGTGCTCTAAACCGGAGCCGCAGGACCTGACCAGTTTTCTAGGCATGGGACAATAACCGTTGTCAAGGTATACCGTGGTTTGGAAAAGTCAAGGTTTTAAAACTGTCAAATTTTCTGTAATACTGTTTCTAAGGTATGTGTAAGATTTTTTATTTACATTGTTTTAGGACAACAGTATCTCCTGCAGAAAATATATCCAAAGATGCCATTTTAAATTGTAAAGAATCTAATGAAGACAGCAGAAGTCAACGATTCATTTTCATTATTTAGCCTGACATGTTTACTGCTCCAAAATATTTTAAATCTTTAAAAAAATAAAATGTATTGTTTTCAAAGGGAAAAATTGTTGTTTTTTACCCAGACATTTAAAAAGAACGTATTTTAGAGCAGTAATCACAATACCTGATACAGTGAAACCGTGATGTTTTTCATCCAAGGTTATCATACCCTCAGAATCTTATACAGGGCCATGCCTACTTGTGGCGTGGGAATAAATTTCAGAATAAAACGTGATAGCGTCGGAAACTCTGGTGTAATTTGAACATGAGCGGACAGCCTAACTACATAGCGCTACTGAGAAAAAGAGCGCGCGCTCCAGAGAGATAGAGCGCGCATCTGCTGTAGTGCTGTGTGAGAGAGAGAATGAGAGAGCGCTACTGCTTTGCATTACTGCCTTTTTTGTTTTGTTTGTACGCTCAACGCTGCACTGCTTTGGCAATACGAATGTACAGTTATTTGTCATGCCAAAAAAGCACCTAAATGTAAAATGTAAATGTGAGAGTGCGGGCATCTGTTGTGGTGCTCTGTGTGTGTGTGTTTGTGTGTGTGTGAATGAGAGAGAGTGAGCGCATCCACCGTGGTGCTCTGTGTGTGTGTATGTGTGTCGCTTGTAATAAGCTGACTGGACTCTGTAATATCAGCTGGGTGTTTTTTGGAAGGAGGCCTATTTATTGGCTATACATTCTTCCGTTGCTCAATATGTACCTGCTACATGTATAGGAAGAATGCTGATATGATAAAAAAAAAACAATCGGTAGTTGGCAAATATATTGAGTGGATATGTTTGTAAATCTGACTTTGAGAGTCAGTGCCTCACCAGCCACAAACCTCACCGCATGTCACACCGCAATCATGTCTCATCACATAGGGGCAAACAAAACTGACATTTAGCCTACAATCCTTGCACAACCTACACTTTTATCTGCTGTCTCTCTCTTTTGGAGTGTCCAATTTTAACGTGAGATCTAAATTTAGCGGGAATGGTCGGGTCGGGCAGCGGGTGAACAAAGACTGAATATACGGCGGGAGCGGTCGGGTGCGGTATAAAACCTGGCGGGAGCGGGATTAAAATTTCAGCCCCGCGCAGATCTCTATTCTAAATGCATAACTAATTAAAGCTACAACAACAAAGGGTCACTAAACCTAAAGCCGCCAGTGCAGATACATTTTACCCACACATGAATTCTATTTATAAATAAATAAAAAACATTTATTGCATTGTATTATGCCGCTGTGTTAACAAAGAAGCATGTGGAGTTATGAAATGATTATAGGTCTGTCCCAAATTGCATACTTATGCACTATTCTATGTCATTTTTGTAGTATAAATAGTGCAAGTAGTGCATTCACACTAAAATAGTGCACTTTAAATACCTGGACGATGCACTTATATAACCGTTAAAAATAAGTGTGGAATTATGAACGCACTCAACGGCTGCAGCTCTGCTCACATAGCGGAAGGGGCGAAGCTTTTGGGCACTGATGTTGGATTACTTTATTTATTTTGATTGTAAAAAGCAAAGTTCTCCTACTAGAGTGATTTTACCGACTTCCGATAGTGAATGCGGCTATTCTCATGGCAGGTGTTGTTTGGTAGTTTGGTAGTCATGCATTTTATTAATTTGGCAACCGTCAAACATCATCTGGGAAACGTTTTGAATATCAATGTAGTTAAAAAAATGTTAGTCTTCCATTTGAGACAACACTACATTCATATACTATGCTGTGTGTAATTGCAAAAGTACATATTTATTTATATGCCATGTGGGACGCAGACTATGTCTATCATAATCACACAGAGTCACATATTACCTGTGATTGAGATTTGGTTTAAATTTGGTCTTGTTACTCACCACTCCCTCTGGATCCACCAGAAGCAGGTGTTTTGGCTGTCCGCCCTGCTGTCCCGTGAGGACGTACTGGCCTGGTGTGGTGCCTGACTCCCGCACCAGGAAGTCTCCATCCTTGGTCAGGAGTCTTTCGGCCTGTCTGCGGCTCAGAGGCCCGTGAAACCAGGGCTCGTTCTGCAGCTGCTCTGCCAGAGGAATCGCCACTGCACCCGACACACTGAGCGCTGCATCAAACGGCTCTGAAGACAGAAAGCACAGCATCACTGGTTGTTTGGAGATTTTATACTCTGCAGTATTACTGAACTAATACAAGTATTGTAAACCCAAGTATTGTTTTCAAAATGGAAAAAACACAACATACTTCCCTGCTCTACCACAAGCATTTGTATAGAAGATATGCATCAAGCGTCAAATTCATTATGTCCATATAATGTTTTAGCACTAAATTATGTTTTTATTAAATGTATGGTTTAGTAAAATAATACAAACCTGTACAAAAATGTGGGGTCAAAAAGATAAAAACAAATCATTACTTTTATTCGGCAAGACTATAGAAAAATAAGTAAAAGTAGTTTTTTTGTTTGCTTGTTTTTTATTTTATTTTATATAGTATGGCTTCGACAGCTTACTACTTTTACTTGCAGTTATATAAGGCTAGCAAGAGGCACTCAACCTGTGGTCTGTGTGAGTCCTAATGCCCCAGTAAAATGAAGGGGACACTATACTGTTAGTGAGCGCCCTCTTTCGAATGAGATGTTAAACCGAGGTCCTGACTCTCTGGGGTCATAAAAATCCAATGGCACTTCTCGTAAAGAGTAGAGGTGTAACCCCAGTGTCCTGGCCAAATTCCCTCCATCGCCCCTTACCGATCATGGCCCAATCATCCCCATCCATTGAATTGGCTCTATCACTATCTCTTCACTCCATCAATAGTTGCTGTGTGGTAAGCGCACTGGCGCCATTGTCCTGTGGCTGTCGTCCCATCCTCCAAGTGTATGCTGCACACTGGTGGTGGTGTGGAGAGACCACCCCCCCATGATTGTCAAGTGATTTGGGTGTATGGCCATACATGATAAATGCACTACATTAATACACATTACATTACACTATATTATTAGTAAATATAATTTACTGTAATATGATAATAATAATTAAAAAAATGTTTTATACAGTAATCACTGAATAAATAAAAATTTTATAAAAATAATTATCTTAAATGGTTATACAATTTCACATCAAAAGCAAAACGATCCAATGAACTAACAAACCAGGCTATATCACAGTGCATTATGGTTGTGAATGGGGAGTAGTGTGGGATGCCATCATTCCTACCAGCAAATGTGCGTTTCATGTCGAATACAAAAGTGAAAGCATGCTGGAATATTACTGAGTGCTGTTTATCCGTTAGGAAAATTGACAGAAATTATCATATGATAATATTTTGTATTAGGCCTATTGTTTTGTTCATATCTGCACTGACACCGCGATAGAAAGATCAACATTGATCTGTTTCATGATTTGACTACAGTCTTGGTTCATTATTTCTCTCAATAATTTAAGCCTACACTCACCGGCCACTTTATTAGGTACAATATACTAGTACCGGGTTGGACCCCTTTTTGCCTTAATCCTTCTTGGGAAAGATTCAGCAAAGTACAGGAAATATTCCTCAGAGATTTTGGTCCATAGTGACATTATAGCATCACGCAGTTGCTGCAGATCTGTCGACTGCACATCCATGATGCGAACCTCCCGTTCCACCACATCCCAAAGGTGCTCTATTGGATTGAGCTCTGGTGAGTGTGAGGGCCATTCGAGTACAGTGAACTCATTGTCGTGTTTAAGAAACCAGTCTGAGATGATTCGCGCTTTATGACATGGCACGTTATCCTGCCGGATGTAGCCATTAGAAAATGGGTACACTGTGGTCATAAAGGGATGGACATGGTCAGCAATAACACTCAAGATAGGCTGTGGCGTTGACACGATGCTCAGAAATCAAGACTCATCAGACCAGGCAACGTTTTTCCAGTCTTCTTTTGTCCAATTTTGCCTGTGCAAATTGTAGCCTCAATTTCCTGTTCTTAGCTGACAGGAGTGGCACCCGGTGTGATCTCAAGGTTGGACGTGTTGTGCATTCAGAGATGCTCTTCTGCATACCTTAGTTGTAACGAGTGGTTATTTGAGTTACTGTTGCCTTTCTATCAGCTGGAACCAGTCTGGCCATTCTCCTCTGACCTCTGGCATCAACAAGGCATTTGCGCCCACAGAACTGCCGCTCACTGGATATTTTATCTCTTTAGGACTATTTTTTTGTAAACCCTAGAGAAGGTTGTGCGTGAAAATCCCAGTATATCAGCAGTTTCTGAAATACTCAGACCAGCCTGTCTGGCACCAACAACCATGCCACGTTCAAAGTCACCTAAATCACCTTTCTTCCCCATTCTGATGCTCGGTTTGAACTGCAGCAGATCGTCTTGACCATGTCTACATGCCTAAATGCATTGAGTTTCTGCCATGTGATTGGCTGATTAAAAGTTAAAAAGCAGTTGGCAGGTGTACCTAATAAAGTGACCGGTTGAGTATATAATATAAAATTCTAACCAACATTTTTTTTAATAGATCTACTAATCTAATAGACAGATTTTTATCAAACTTGTCAAAATTAAGTGCAAATTTTCATATATATATATATATATATTTTTTTTTTTTGTTAAATTACATCACACTTGTGTTTTTTTAAAGTGTCAGTTGTTATTAAAGAAAAGTTATGCTGAATAAAAAGTGTATGTATACAATTATGTTTACATAATTGTATAAATAATATATACATAATATATAAATATGTGGCTAAGAAATAGCTATTAACTTATATGTTTTTATGGTGGAGGCAGTGAAAATTTTGGCAAGGCAAGTAAAAATCTGAACCACTGGCCCAATCGGGAACCCTGCACAATAAAAAATCCTTAAAACATTACAAAAGTCACCAAGCATCCATCACTCACTCATGTCAAACGCGTCTCTATGAGCATTCCCATTGGCTGCTGCTGATGCTGGGAGGCGGGGTTTATCCACATTAACGTATGAGGGGTCGTCAAACAAGCTTCCATCCTTAACACCCACTAAATAAAAAAAAGAAAACAAACGAAAAACAAAGGTGAAGTTAAAATGAGTTAACCTTCAGGTGAGTGCACTTAAGCTGTGCCGTTCTATTGTCAGCAATGCTGCTGATCCAGAAGGCACCTCTCAAAGGAGCTGTGTAATAGATTTGGGCAGCGTCCAACAAAGAGCAACGAACAGTAGCAGAAAAAGCGCTGACTCACTCCCCACTCGGTGGAGAGAGAAATTAAACTAGGAGAAGTGTGACTATATGATGGACAAATACTGTGTGGCGGTATGAAATGACTAGGACAGGGATTATTGTTGTGTGTAAATCTGACCTGGTAGTGGAGGAAGAGGCTGCTTGTGAATGTCGTTCTGGCTCGGCTGTCCATAGGGCTGTGGAGATACAATGCAGTGGAGTGGTGACATATTTATTCAGTGTGGGTGTTTCATGAATGAACAAAGCAATTTAATTCATTTTTATACACTGAATCATGCTTGTTCTCTGAAGTCTCTCTCTTTGGAAGCCACAGTTTTAGTTAGTTGAGTTTTAGTTTCGAGTTTGGGACTAATTTGGGGCATTTTTAGCCTTTTAAGAGCCAGCAACACTGATTTCAGTATGTTAAAGCAAAAACAGTCTGCTTGTTTTAGAAAATAGGCTCAGTTTACAACTCTCTTAGAGATTTCTTTTACATTTTTTGAAACTATTCAGCTACTCTCTGTCTGGCGGGAGCACTTTAAGCTTAGCATACATATTTGAATCAGATTAGCATCTTGCTAAATTTTTTTTGATAAATTATCGATTTAAAGGTTGACTCTTCTGTAGTTACATTGTGTACTGATCTGACAGAAAATGAAAAGTTGCTATTTTCTATGGCTAGGAAATATATTTTCATTCCTGCCAAATAATCAAGATATATATATATAAATAATTAAAAATTTACACAATTGTGTCGAATTCAACAGGTTTATGACAAATAAAATATGTCACTCATCCCATGTCATTCATGTTAGCTGCCACAAAGTCAGCTTTATTCATGCTTTTGCTTTTGGCTTTTTAATCTACTTTTAGATTCTACTATGCAAGAATACTTCAATTTAAAGTTGGAGTAAACCCAGCATAGGGTTATTTTATATGTTTACTTAAGGAGTGTAACAAGAAATCTACTGTGTTGTTTAAATCAATGCATCGATTTTTACATAAGTTAAGAAAATTGACATATTTTTACTGATATTTTAATTTACTTTGATAAAATCAAACTCAGTACACCCTGAACACATGACTGAAACATTTGCTAAATTTAATTTCCCATAAAAATCTATTATTATGATAATGTTTAATGTATTAAGACAGTGACACTAGAGGATTACATTTATACACTGTTAGGTCAGAACATGCATGTATGTATATATACGGATCATTCTGTCATCCTTTACTCATCATTCACTTGTCACAAATCTGTTTAAGTTTCTTTCTTCTGTTGAACACAAAAGAAGAAAAATGTTGAAAACCTGCAACCATTGACTTTTTATAGTATTAGTTTTTTCAAAATGAAAGTCAATGGTTACAGCTTTTTACTATTTTTCAAAATATGATCTTTTGTGTTCAAATAAATGTTTGAAACCACTTCAGGACGAAAAATAGTGAGAAAATGTTCATTTTTGGTCAAACTGTCCCTTTAGTGGGGTCATTGATTGTGATTTTTTAGTAACACTTTAGCTTAGGTTAATTAGCTAGCTAGCTAGTTAGTTTGTTTCCTTCAATGTGCACTAAGTGGCCAACAAATAAGAACACACTGGGCCAGCAAAGCAATCATAAGACATTGTAAATTTCTGTGGGAGAAGTTTCATAGAACCATAAAGTGAAAGCCAATGCGACTTTTTAAAAACAAAGTATGAACACAATCAAGCCTTTCAGAATTGCAGATTAACTACCACTTTCATACCAGAAAAACAGACGCAAAATATGATTAAACATGGTAATGCCAGGTAATATTAGGACAATGAGTGGTGTACATTTAAAAGAAAGCATTCTGATGAACTTATTCAAATGAATCACTAAAACAAGCGTCTCACCAGCGTGGCTCCTGTACTGTGTCCGGGACGAGTCCTCATGTCCACCAAACCACCAGGAGGAGGCTGTTTGCCGGGGAAGTTGTTGTAATATGGCACCTCTGGCGGAGGAGCCACATCTTCTTCCTCTTCCTCCCACGCCGACCCATCAAATGGAGCCATGCTATGAGACATAGACAGATAAAGAAGATTTCATGGACATGCTGTTTGAGAGATCTTAAAATGATGTACTTCTTTGTTGTGAAACCAGCAGGAACAAACACACGCTTGGCGAAATGACAGTGGGAACAGCAAACAAAAGAATCAGATTATCTTCCAAATACTAACTTTATGAATCTTGTCTTTTTAAATGTCTACAAATTCTTTAAACAAAACACATTCCCTTCTTGCAACCGAATTCACCCAAAAATGAACATTCCTTCACCATTTACTTATTCTTTACTTGTTTCAAACATTTCTGAGTTTCTTTCTTCTGTTAAACACAAAAGAAGATATTTTGAAAAATGCCGGAAACCTGTAACCATTGACTTCCATAGTATTTGTTTTTCCTACTATGGATGTCAATGGATACAGTTCTCTTTAAAATATCTTTTTTGTGTTCAACAGAAGAAAGAAACTTAAAAAGGGTTTGGAACCACCTGAGGCAGATTAAATGGGGAGTCAATTTTAAGTTTTGGCTGAAATATGCCTTTAAATATTTAACGTTTTCACTAATTTGTTTTATATTTAAGGTAATTTATCTTGTTTTGAACTTTACTTTTAGTACCTCTGTAATTAATAATCATGAAATAACTGAAAATGCTACATTTTACACAGTTAAACAGTGTAAGTTTGCATTTCAAAATATATATTCATATCAACACTGGCATATTTTCCATGCGTGTGTATTCAAGACTCATAAATGACATTCAGAAACAATGCTTCTGTTCAACATGTTTTGTAAAAGGCATGGTGTGCACACACGTACACATACAGAATAATAAGGGGATTTCCGAAGACCCTAGAGAGTCCCCTAGGTCCTGTCATTAATCAATGTACACACGCTCATCTAAACACACTGACATTAATGTAAACATTTGCACTTTTTGTCCAAAAAAGACTCTTACCGGTCATGTGGGGTGACCACTTTGGGTGGGTTCTTCAGGTATTGTTTAAAGCGGAGCTCGAAAGCCTGACCGATGGTGCTGATGACCTCCTGAGCCAAGCCTTCAGAGCACTCCAGGATATGACACGCTACAACACAGGATAGAAGATATTATATGTCAAGACTGAACAAATAGACATTCCTTCCATCAAATGAATGGTTCACTCCAAAATATTTAGTCCTTCTAAACCTTTGTTCAGCAATTCAGCAGTCATAAACTGAGAAATCTAAATTCCCTTGATCCCTTTTGATTCCCTTGATTACCTTTTGACATTTAAAAAGTCATTGTGCTAAACAATATCATGCAAGTTTTAGAACTAAAACATCTTTAACGCGAACCGGATCTTTTGTGACAATCTTCCCAAGTTTGGACTTAACATATTAAAAATATGTAGTCAGCAATCATAATTTCAGTCGGTTAAAACATCACAATGATCTGAAAAATGTCTTACAGTTAAGTTTTGCAACCCAACAAAAGCATGATTCACTTATTTAAATTCCATTATGACTTTCTGTTATGAAATTACCTTACGTTTCACCAGATCCTCTCATTTAAGCGCTCGGTTCACCCTATCATAACAGGACTCAAATGTGTTAAATAATACTTTTAAGTATCTTCTCGGGTCGTATTTAATGTTGTCACTGTGCTGCTGTCATGTCCAGCCATTGTTTTTGAGCAACTGTGAGTATGACTGGAGGAGGACCGGCTTGATCTGGCCAATGGCATCAGGATTACAGACTCTGAGGTGCCTTACGGGTTAAACACCTCTCAGCGTGAAGTAAATAGATTTACTTTTAGAAGGCTTACAGTCTGTATTCATTTAATCAATACATTTACAAAGACGAAAACGAAGGACGTTTTTGCTATAATTTTAGTTAGCTTCAGTTAGTTTTGTATGTTCACAATACAGTTTCAGTTAGTTCTAGTTTTTAAAACAACTCTTAGTTTTTTCGTTTGTTTTTGCTAACTATAATAACCTTGGCTGACATATACCTCAGATGTACCTGTGCTTTGTTTAAAACAGAGGAAGTCGCATGCAGGAATCCAGGGATGAACAAATACAGTGCTTGTGAACTTGTGCAATATACTGACACTGAAACTTTTGAATAAAGTTGCTATTTTAGTTTTATGTATGCGCAAAAGTGTTCTCGTTTTCTGCACTTTGAACAAGTCAAGAACATTGCTGTCTATGGAGGATGAGGGAGCTCTCAGATTTCAACTAAAATAACAAAATTTTTACTAAAAAGACAAATGAAGGCCTCAGGGCTTTGGACCAACATGAGGGTGAGTAATTAGTAATCATTTTATTTTAAGTACCAAATAATAAAAATGGCAATTCATTTAGCATTCATTCTAATGAAATCAGTGATTTACATTACACTTATCGATGTGATTAAACTCAAAGCATTATAAGATGTTTGTACCTCTCTGATTGACGGGGTCTTTGGCGACGTAGGCAACATACTCCGCTGTGTCCTGTGGAGAAACAGAGAGAAAGAGATGGAGAGGAAGAAAGGAAAAATGAACAGGAGGATATAAAGAGAAATTAGAGAGCAGACACAAAGAACGGAGGGGATTAGCACAGAGAAGAGCAAGTCGTTTAGTAGAGGCGTCTGTTCACTGAAGGGCAGAAAACAGAAGAGGGAGTGGGAGAAAAGAGCAGACGAGAGCAGACAGCAGGACGAGACGACGAATGAGCGAAGATGACAGAATGAGAGTAAAGCTGAGAGAAGGTCATGAGAAATCCAAATGTAGGAGGGGATGCATCCCTTAACCAACTAACAGATTCATCATATTTATTTATTAGGACTGGCGATGTTCGATATAAATTAAATTAAATTAATCATTAAGTTTCATTCGGCTTAGTACCTTATACATCAGGGGTCCCCACAGCGGAATGAATCAGTACTATTACAGCATATGTTTTACGCAGTGGATGCCCTTCCAGTTGCGACCCATTACTGGGAAACACCCATACACTCTTGCATTCACACACAAACATTTATACACTACGGACCATTTAGTTTATCCAATATAGCACCTATAGCACATGTCTTTGAACTGTGGGGGAAACCAGAGCACTCAAAGAAATTAAATTAAATTAAATTTTATTTAATTAAATTAAACATTTTAACATACATATTTTGAATAATGCTGTGTGCATGTACATATGCAAATAATACATATGCACAATACACACATATATACATAAATACCAACTTTTATTTTGAAACTTTTGCCAATTTGGTTATTACTGACTTTCACTTTACGGATAAAAAAAGTACCATTACGTTTATAATGTGAACTTATTTTATGTTGCGCAGATTTGTTTATCAATTCCGCATAATACATGTTACGTTGAATCAATATTTATTTCTTTTAAAAGCTTCGTTTTGACAAATCTATGTGATGATTTTCTGATTTAACACATTAATGGCTAAGTATTCTTTTGGATAAAATCTTTTAACCAACTTTAATTAAATTAGTTATTATTTATTTTTAGATATTTGGAATTATTTAAAGTATTGTCAGCATTATTCATTTTAATAGTGTTATTATTGTAATTTAATATGTAATTTTAATATTTAACATGTAATTTAATAATGATTTAATATGAATTTGTGTTTATTATTTTAAAATTAAATTAAATGCTTAAATTAAATGAATTACATAAAACAATATATATTTAATACAATTCTATAAAAAAAATCTGAATAAAAAATCCCAATTTTAAAATAAATTATTGATAAAAAACCTTTAGCAAAGTTTTATATTTTATAATTATATATATATATTTGTTGAATATATTTTATATTTAATATATTTAAATGTGTTTTAATTATATTTTAATTATTCAATTATATTTATAATGCTTTTTTAAAATGTTGAATTAGAACTGCTAGTGACAAAATTAAGAAATTATTAGCCAAATTTACATAATTAATAATCCTTTACCAAACCAAACCAAACTTATTTTTACATATATTTTACAAAAATCTAATAACTACTGGACAGTGATAAACATCCCAAATAGAGTCAGAAGCAGAAGCAGACAGACATATGGAGAGACTGTGTGACTCACTGGATCTCCTCCTGATGCAAAAGAGATGGACTGCATGTGATGGTTGGCGATAATCTGTAAGGAGAAAGGGATGGAGAAGAGGACATGTGACAAAAAAAATGAATGAGATGAAGGATGAGCAAACATGGCAGAAGATGGGATAGACGGAGTAATAGACAAGGGGAGAAATGATGCGGTGAGACTGCGGTTAAACATCCGAGGAACAGAGCAGTTATGTAAAACTCTGCAAGCTTTAGATTCATTAAGATAAAGGCTTTTCAGCAGAGCAATTACTCCAGTCATCTGCCTTGCTGAGCAGTCCAAATGCTGATAAATCTAACCCTGCTAATGCCAAACACCCTGGCCAATAATTCAACAATTATAAGCAAGCACAAAAAAAAAAAAACTGTAAACAAGCCAGAGGAAATCTGTTCCTGCCGACAACGCCAACTTTTACATTGTCTACTGGGTCTCTGGGTAACAAGCGTATTTAGTTAAATGCTGACAATTTTCTGGAGATTAGCCCCATGGAAAAACCAATTGCTACTTTCAACTATTTCTACTTTCAGAATGTGAGACCTGTGAATGCTTCAATTCATTTTCCAACATGTGTCTTGTTTCACTTTCACTTTAAAATAACTTGTTTTTGACTGAAACAATAAATAAATAGATATTAATATGCTTTTTTTGTCAAATTCGAAAACATTTTGACATGTAAGGAGATGATGATGCAGAATGTGTTTTCTTAACCCTGTTCTTTGTTCACACATACAGTAGAGTAGAAAATGGTAAATAGTGATTTACAGATATTTTGGAAAAATTGTTCACATAACATCTTTTAACAGTTATTTACTGCTGATTTACCTGTAAAAACTGTGTAAAGAGGCTACTGTTTAACATGTTTCAAAAATGCCTTTTTGTGTCTAGCCATTAAACACTGGCAAAGGAGTCTTACTGAATCTTGATTGAAAGTGCAAAAGTACATTAAAACCAAGTAATTTTCCATTAATAATAATAACATAAATAACAAAACAATAATAATAAAAACTTAAGAGGCTCATTGGAAATACATGCCTACATTTGTATGAAACTGTGCAAAAACATACTTATACATTTGTTTGACTGCAGTTTCTAGGTAAAATGAATGCTACCGAGTAATGTGATGCCAAAGTTTTATTCCTTTTTACACTAATGACAAATTATCAACTAATACAAGACCATTTTTGCACAGTCCTATAAACAATCTCAAATAAATACCCCAAAACAAACGAATGATGCCTATGATTTGTAATCGAATACATTTGCCTCCATTTTTTTGGCATAGTCAGTTTGCTCACATTGTACGGTGTTGTACTTGTGACAAAGAGTGCTCGGGTGAAGCACAGTTCCACAAAAGAGAAACAAGCAATGTGGAATCAAGGTAAAACTATGTGGCCAAGGCACATTTTTCAATTACGTTTGCTTCTGAAAACACACTTGGTTTAGGGAATTCCAAGGTGATCTGCGCAAGACACACATTTAAGTGTATATGTGAAGTTTTATAAACTAATTTCAAGAGGAACGATTGATCGCAGCTGGTCTCTCATCTGTAATCATCGATACACCAATCAGATTAATCCAAACCTACAATAAATAGCCCATTTTATCCTACTTCTATTATCTTCGTTTTTGAAGAATCCCCCCTTTTTTCTCCTTTACTAGGGGGAGCTATTGAGAACTACCTGATTTTGGACCCTCTTACATGCTAATTGACTAGGCAGAAGCCATGGGCTCAATTTTCTCTGAGCTCAGTGTTCTCTCACGAGACAGCATGCCAAACCTGCTTTTAGTATAAAGCAATATCTAAGTCTAACTCTTGAAGCAAAAGAGGATTGTGTATCTGAACGTGCAAAAAAAAAGAATACCCTAATTAAAGCTTTTCAGATTTGCAAAAATGTTGACAGTAGGGTTGGGCGATGCTAACCAATTTGGCAACGTACGATGTCTAATGTGAAACATAGTGATGGATGATGGCATCGTCGTCATAGGTGGCGGTGAATTAATTATTTATAAAAAATTCATTCATTCATAACAAATTAATTATTTGCAGCTCACCGTTTCAAGTACCTGACTCGCATGGTCTTTGTTTTACCCATAACCAAATCATAAATAAATAAAGAGAAGTTACACAAAAATTACCACCTGTCAATTACTTTTTCCGCAGGACTCTGGCATGAGTAGGCAGAGTGATCTAAAGTTTGTGTGTGTGTGTGGTCATGTGATGTACAATTTCAGCGGTATAGTGTGGAAGGAGGGCCTTTTAGAAATTCTAGATGAAACGCCAGTGGATCGTTTTCATTCTAAATTGCCATTTTAAAACTAAGACGTATTAGTGTAAGTGGGGCCTAAGTGTGTATTTTTCGCGAGCTGATGCAACCGGGGCAGGGCAGAGGATCACAATGCCGGCTCAGCATCGTGATGTCTATCGGCCATCAGCAATGGATGATGGCATTGTCTATCGACCCAACCCTAGTTGACAGCACCCTCTAGTGGATTTGTCATCTGAAATGTGCAACAAAATAAACCTGGAGCAATGCATTTTACAAACTGTAGGCTGAGCCAAGTATTTCCAATAAGCCTGGGTTGGAAAATAGGCTAATTTAGATTTGTATTTTGGCACGATAGGTCACTGTATAACTAACAATTTCCTGTAAAACCCAAAAATCAACCATCTTGAATTGAATCACATACAAGACCTTGTATTTGAAAAAGTATTTTAAGACTAAGAACTGTAAGATTCACATTTTAAACATTCAGAGAAATGTTTTACTCCAAGGAAGAGAAGGCATAATTCAGTCCAGCTGCCCTGCTGTGAAGAGCATCAAAACGATGCAGAGCGCTTTTATCCTTACATGCAGCTAACAGTGAATTTCACACGGGATGAAAGGTACTGTATCGCTGTGTGAGCGTGTTTGACGTCTAACCTGTTTGCAGTCGATGGCCATTAGGTTCAGACTGCTGGTCGACACGGTGAGGGTGATTGTCATTCCAGCAAACTGGAGATTACTTTTCCCTAAGATGGAGGACAGACAGCGAGAGGAGGGCTGGAGACACACAAACAGAGAGACGCCGTTAATTACAGCAGACAGAAGATTAAAAAAGACCAGCTAAATAATTCAAGACAAAAAGATGAAAGCTTAATATTTCATGAAAAGAGATTTCAATGGAATGTAGGATACATCTTCACCTCATAGGGAAAAGCTGCTCTTTTTTGGCACAAATGGATCAAAAAGAAGTGTATATTATGTAAAATGTAAAAAAATATTGACATGTCAGATTTAATTAAATATTTAATGTGATGTACAGTGTTGGGCAATAACACGTTACATTACTTTTGCCTAACTAATACTGTAACGCATCACTTTTTAAATATAGTAATTCTGTTATTGTTACAATATGATGCATTTGTCCGTTTCTTGGTAAGTGAATTAAATTTGGCTTCAGTCTAGCCCGCATCTTCCTGTTTACATCGGCGAGGCATTGTGGGATTGGTGGATGCCAACCAACAACTGTAAAGAAGACGCGTCGTGTATGAGGCATCAAACTGCACAAAAGTCAAGCGAAAACAAAGACTTAATGTACACGAGGTACACCAAGTGTGTGCGCGAGAGAAACCAATTGCGCATAAGAGCCACCAGACGCGCACAATAGAGGCAAGTGTCCTCGAAAAAACGGCAGAGTGTGCACGCGAGAGAGACTATTAACATTACCATTATTAATTACTATTACTAATACTACTATGTTTGTTGTTTCAAATAAATAAGCACACATTTGCTATCTGTATAACAAAATTGATTAGTTTAGTAGACACAGTGACACTTTTTTGTTATATTTCAGATCTGTTTTTTAAATGTATAGTGTTGTATTGCTCAGAAAAAATGCTGTGAATTTTTATTTATTTATTGTTAAACATATTTTTATAGCTGTATACAACAGCAGATTTTGCACTTTGAATGTACACAGCTTACTGTACATAAGATGCTGACATACCACGTTTAATTTGTGGTTAGTTTGGAAATTTGAGCAGCTTTTTTGTTTTGTTTAAAATGCATCAAATTTATGGTTGTCTACAGTATAATAGCAGTTTTTTGGTGCTGAGTTTCAGCAAATTGACTCTGAATAATGATTCAGATTGCTTTCATTTATTTATTTCATAAAGGTTTTGTGTTTGTTGTATATTGTTGCTAGTTTTCATACTCAACTACTACTTTTATTATGCTGAGGCAACTTTAGTTTTGGCTTTATTGTTGCTGAATATATTATTCAGCTGGTTTATCACCTTGTGAAATTTTTTTATTTTTGTACCGCTGGTCTGACAAATAAATTTGTGTTTAAAAATTACCTTTTGTTTAAGTCTGTCTTGTGTTTTAGTTGTGAGAATGCAAATGAAGTAAAACTTATTGTGTAACTTATCACCTGTGTATTTTCCATGCAGCACTAAAGTGACATTATACAGACATTAATAGGAGCATTAAAAATATTTTTAGTGTAAGTAATCAATAAAGTAATTATGTTACTTTTTGAATGAAGTAACTAGTAACTGTAAATATTTACTATTTTTCAGTAACTAGCACAACACTGGTGATGCATCACAGATAATATCTGTTATAGTGCTGTACTACCTAGAACTATTACTGAGCCAAGTATTGTATATTTTTTACCTGCAGATTAATCACAATGTTTAACAATCTTAGAGTGAAAGAGAGTTTTAGCATTTCTTTTTGAAATAGGTTCGTAATCTAAAGATGCAGTGTGACAATATGGGGAAGCTAGTCTGTGTTCAAGTCAATGGGGAGAAGAAGAATAACTTGAATAGCCTCATGTGTCATTCAAGTTGCACAACCTGGTGTAGCAATTTGGCTTCCTTGTAAGATATAATGATAACAGTAATGTATGATGATGAACAAAACTCTTATGCTGGGTTCACACCAAATGCGAATCTAATAGGAATGCACTGAAATTAAAATTCTGGGCCAAATCCCAAAATTCTACGTGAACTTGCATGAAAACCTAAATCAAAAATGCATTAGATTTAATATAAGTCATTTAGTAAATTTAACTAAATAACGTAAATTAACCAGATTTTATAAACAGTGAAAAAGTCGAAATGTGTTATTTTACTAGCCTTGCCATGACAGCACATTAGCGCTATTAAAAGCAGCAGGAACAAGTACACAACATAGAAATGTCCTGACGGTGTGTTATCTGAGCGAACTTGAGCATGCTGTCCTGGTGAGCATGTGTAGTACATGCATAGATAAGTATGCATCCATGAACAGAATATACACAAAATGGAATAGTAAGCTACTTTGGACTTTAACCGCAGCGTGTGTGCAAGCTAATCAACATTTGCTCTGCTGCTCTTGCGCTTTGATCACTACAGCAACAAACTGCCTTTGCACAACCACTGAAATGAATGTGAAAGCAATAGTGTGCTTAACACTACTGTTTCCGAAAATGCCATTCGCTTTTTTCTATCCCCAGATGCAAATTAAATTATGCGCAAAACATGAATATTGCATAAAAGACGTGCGAATAAAGCAGCGTTTCCATCCAGGTAGTCGAAGAGAACAAAATCGTGACTTCCTGATTAACTGGCGGCAAATATCAAAAGTAAAAACGTAATTTGCTGTGGTAGGAAAAGCTGTGTCAATCTTTTTTTCATTTAATAAATGACTTGCGCCTCAGAAGACGATGCCGACACGCAATGAACACGTGGTGGCGTTTAAAGGCACTCTGAACAATCCTGGAGGTAATTAATAATGTTAAAACACTTACACTGAAATGGTTAACGGTCTAGGCGCAAGTCTGAAGAGCAGCGCGCAAAAGCATTAAGGGCATGTCTGAATCCACCTTTGCTATTTTAAGGATGGGAAAATACGCTTTGCGACGCGGCATGGTCTAACAGGGTTGAGCTTATTCTCTTAATGAGTTATAGGTGTGTTTTAAGAATAAACCAATCAGAGTCTCATCTCACATTCCCTTTAAGAGTCAGTTGCGTTACTCCATGGCGCATTTGCTATTTACATGGCGGACTTTGTAGGTGGAAAAACTGAACACTTCAAAACAGTTAAGAAAACCGTTAAACAGCATCTGCAGCAAGAGGATAATGAGCCTCCTCCATTCTGCCTTTACTTTCACTTTCTCTCTTTCGTGGATAAGGAAACAGTGTTGTACGCTCTCTACTGAAGACATGCATTAGCCTACATAAATAATTTTGTTTGTTAAGTGCAAAGATTTGTTTCAAAACTATTTCTGAATTCAGCTCTAATTTCCAGCAAATAAATAAATGAACAATAATAACGAAGTGTGGTTAAAAAAACTGAGTTATATCTAAAGACACGTCCTATGCCCCATATGGTCCAAAACCTGACAGGTGGACAAATCTAAGCTTGTTTTTAATAAAACTAATATAAATATGCTTATAATAAATAATACTAATGATAATAATAACATTATACAAAAGCAAGTTGTTGTGAATAAACTGAAAAAGCCCTCCAAGATGAAGAAGGCATGGAGGTACTGGTTTTTATATTTATAGAAAATAATATTTTTTGTTTTATTTTAATCCTTTAATTATTTTTCATTTGTAAAGATATTTCTGTGTTGCTCTACATCCTGCATGTTTTAAGCAATGTTAAAAAAAGGCGCACAACTGACGTGCTCTGCGCTGGACTTTAGACCTGCTTTTGAGCTGGTCTATTGTGCAGTCTATTTTAGTTCCTCAAAATAGCAACGTACCGGCAATGCACCTTAACACACCTCCTTTTTAGACCAGAACGCCTATGGGCACACATATGAGCGCAAATGCATTTGCTATTTAAACAGCATGGCGCAAAATGTCAAAATGACACTTGCGTCGAGCTGAAAATAGCAAATAACATTTGTGTTGCGCCTTGCGCTGCATTGCGCCGGGTCGCAACATTTCAGATCATTTACAATGCACTCAGCCTGCTGGTTTGGCCATTCGCACACATTTTTAACATCACTTTATCTCTTACAACAAAATCACAAGACCTTTTTTAATGTGCATACTGGAATTTGTTCAGTAAAAGTGTTTCCACTGTAGTTTATGCACATCTTTTCTTATTGAATAAAAAGTTTATCCTACTCAGTTATGCGCATTTTCAAAATTGATGTTTTTTTTATCCACACATCCAAAATGTGCATGAAAATAAGTGGATGAAAACATAGCTTCTGTTAGCCAATAATTTTTAGTAGCCCTAGAATTGAAGTATTTGCACAAGTAAATTATTCACCCATTTGCATTGACTTTGTATGAAAAGGCAAATTTCCACAGATAGTGTCAACGACTCAGAATGTGCAACGTGTTTGCCACGAACATGAGTTCACCTCAGATCGCATCTTCAAAAAATTCAAATCAAGCAGAAAATTCCTTTTTCACATTTGGTGTGAACCCAGTATTACAGTATGTCAGCAATATGGCATGAGAATACTTGACTAAGGCTGTGCATCTGAAGCAACATTGTGGGAATGACAGAACTGAAAGCAGGTATACTGTACCATACTTTGTTATAATACTCAGTATAATGTACTGCTTTGTTGTAAAAGTACACCTACTATTATTCTTTTGTCAGCTGCCCAATATTAAACTTAACTATCAGATATAAGAGCTTGTATATGTCCATAAAAAAGGAAAGCATTTGCGCCAGATATTTGAAATAATTTGTGAAAAAGATTCCAGTGGCATACTGTCATATCCTACTTAGTGGCATATTGTGGTTGAATGATTAGATACTCAAACAATAATTTAGTAATTTCTGTATGCACATTGTATGCAAACTGTGTCTAAAAACTATATTATGACCCAAACTGTAAGTGCAAACTGCAAACCGTGAGAAACAGACATGTCTTGATCATAACACATTACCATGACTTCTTATTCACACATTCACTCTGTATGCAAAACAGAAGTCCTGCACTTGGCAACCTCTGAAACCAGCCATAAACCCAATACCACACTCTGACGAGTGCACATGCATGCATACGTATGTGTTTAATGTGTAACAAGAACAATTTTTACTGAAAACTGCTCAGGCTGTACTAGAATACTGCGAGGTTTGTGAGCTGTAAGCGTAACGAACACAAGTGTGAATAAAGTGCAAAATTGAAAGTCTGTGTCTGAGAAAGTAAGATAAGATAAAGCAATGAAAACCTTTCTCCTTCGCTGAGCTCCTTTGGCACCTGGTACCGCCTCACACACCACTGATATCGCCTCCCTGAAATAAAGAACAAACGGTTATAAAAATACACACAGCGGCAGCAGATAGTGAGGAGAACATAATCAGATTGTTAGATGAGTTTCCATCACACTTGTTTTCATGCATTCCCAGATTTCATATGGTTGAGGTGGGGGACTATTACATTAGACACATGCTCCAGTCATGCCACGCAGATAAACACACACACAGGCAACAACAAAAACAGCAAAGCATCTACTACTATGACAAATCTTTCATTGTTACCACAAAAATAACATTAATATAAATAACATTACAATACCAACTAACAACATTTAAAAACAACAACAACAATAAAATATATAAAAAAAACCTAAAAAAACATTTAAAATAAAATCCAAAATAATAATATAAAGTTATTTACTAAATTAAATAAACAAGGAGCAGATGTTTGACTGGCATAAAAAACAACCAAACCCTGCTGGATTTGTTGATTACCAAATGTTTATCCATTTTCATCTACATATTACAATGTTGAATAGCTGGACAATTTAGGGAATGTTATATTTCCTGATGAAAAACTAAGCTTAGTACTAGGGATGAAAGGATTTTAGAATTTGGTTGTTATCACAGTTATCACACTTATTATGTATTCATTCATTTAAAAACACTACTAGTTTAGTAGTCTAGTTTAAAAATCACATGAAAACTTCTTATATTCTAAATTGTTACTTAATGTGGCTCAGTAACCAAATAATACAGCAAAAAAACAAAAAACAAACAAACAATAGTCTATTTCTCTTTGGACTAGGGATGGTCATAATAACCGATTCACCGTTAACCGAAAGGGTGCGTTTTTAACCAATTATTGGTATCAGTTAAATTATATATATAAAAAAATTTATCCACAGACATATTTTGCTAAAGAAACAAAATGAAAGGAAAATATTACTGGGCACAGTTTGACACTGATGAGTTGATGCCAAACCAGCGTTGATGCGGATTGCCTCTGTCCTTGATCCGTGTGATAAACATTTCTGTTTATTTGCACAAATGGAAAAAGAAGAACTTTCTGAAATGTGCGCTGCTTTGGAAACAAGCTGGCCACAAGTCAGGATTTTCTCTCCATCAGAGTGTGCTGTGGCACCACTCATAAACATAACAAATAGGCTATAGTTGTGATAATTTAGTGTACAACCAACAAACCAATCTTTTTCCATTTGGAAAATTACAGTTATTATTAGTTCTTTTAAAATATAAATTTTTAAAATGGCCTACATAATCTACAAATCAAACAAATCCAAAGATTTTCTTGATTTTTGCAACTCTGCACCAAATTGAGGCTTTCATTTTATAGCTTATTAAAAATGTATGAATATTAAAGCAATATCATATGTAAACAACAAAATTGTTATATGCTATAGTAACCTATACTTTACAATAAGTCAACATATGAGCCCTGTCATTGTCTTTCATCCATGCTTTCATAACACTCAGCGAGCGCACAAGAACCACGAGTAAAGGCTTGTACACACCGGGATGCTTTTCGTTTGCGTTTATCATCAGCGTTTTTCAAGACGTTTTTCTGAATTCAAACCCAAGTGATTTTTTACAGGCATCGAGCAGAAGAGTATGCAAAATCACTCCTTGACGTTAGATGGCGCTACACAACTTTAAGCTCCTGACACCCGCTTGTAACACAGAGAAAGAAGACAAAGTTGACATGCTTGTTGTTATGGATGGTTCAGGTAGCAGCTTCAGCTCTAGCGATAAGGAAATGATTATTGTTCATCAGTGCAATAAGCAGCTCCACATTCATCACGCCTCTGGGCATCTTCTTCAATGTGCGCTCGCATTGACAGTGTTGCGCTTGAGCGCCTCCAAGTGCTGTTTACTGTGACTTCAGCAGCTCCGTGCACGTGAACAAAAGTGCCAATCTGATTGGTGGAGACGCCTGGCGTTTTGCATGTTGGTGTGCACGATCACATTGACGCCCTTTATTTAGTCACGAGGCGTTAAATGTTGACAGAAAACGCGAGCAAAAAACGTCTCAGTGTGCACGGGCCTTAAGAGAGGAAATAAAAGCACACAAGCTTTAAGGTAAAACCAGATGCTCAAGACATAATCTTAAAAATAATGACTTCTATTAAAAATGTTGACAAAGGTTTATGATATAAGAATAACAGAGAAGCATTAATTAAATGCATATTTTCTATAGAGCGATCAATTTGAGGTCGCCTGATATTTTAGCCTGATAAGAAAAAAACATGATGGGGAAAAAACAGCCTATGCTGGATCTTAAAAATTATTCAGTCAGTGTTTTCGCTTTGTAGTCTAAATTTGTCATTTAAGTGAAAAATATCTAGAGCAGGACTATTTATTGTATTCTTTTTATTTAGTTTATTCTTTTTTTAAGCTGTTGGAAACACTGCAATTGTGTAAATATGTTCTGTTGTTAAGATGTTAATAAATTAAAATAGTATTGTTATGTATAGTGTCAGACACAAAATACACACATCAACTATTATTTTAAAAAATGTAATAATTTATTATTAATCTGACCAGTTAACAGTTAATATTGGGTTAACGAGCGGTGGTTGTCGGTTGGCAAAACTAATCATAATGAGCATTTCTATTTTGGACTTAAAAATCTGTGGAAAACACATTTTTGGCATCTAAATATAAGTAATATTTTTACACTGAAAATAAATGTCAGAACAATAAATAAAAAAATAAACTAATTATTATTATTTATTACTAATTATAAATATATAAAAAAAATTGTACTGTCAAATGTAAATCTATGCTACATATTAGCTAAGTGTTTCCCTTAAAGAGAACAAATGAAGTCAAAGGCTGCTGAACCTGAACTTTTTATCTTGTTTGGCATCTTTATTTTATTTTTTTGGAGTAGAAATGTGTATATTCCATACAAAGTATGGAACATGCAACACATATTTGTTACTGTAGCTCGCGGGATGGCAACACGTGCAACCACACAAGCCTACAGACATAATTTGTCAAAGAAGCAAAATGAAAGAAAAATATTGCTGATCACAGTTTGACAGATGAGTCGATGCCAAACCAGCGCTGATGCTGATATCAGTTCTTGTCACGTGACTCGTGCCTGGAACTAGGTGTGCCTGGAAAGCTGCTCCCGTGCACACTCCTCCATTGGAAATAACGAACTTGCACATGCAAAAGACGCAGTATGTGAATGGTCCTCAACCATAGTAAATCAAATGTGAGTATTATGCTGAGTTCAGACTGCACAATTTTTCAAGTCACAGCTGTTTTCACACTGCATGACTTTCTGGGGTAGCGATCTGTCTGTGCTGTGTTTACGCTGTAGGATGGATCGGCGACAGGGGGTTTCACACTGCATGACTTTACAATAAGAAGAATCGCCGACAACTTTGTCTCTGTCCACAAACTACGTCTCACAACCAAACATGCAAGAAGTGACATGGAAACACGGCAAGGTCACGCAGTTTATATTTTGCTATTAACAACATCAATGAGAAAGAAGCCTTTAGTGGGGTAGAAAATTTACTTATTTTGCTCATCTGGCTTTTGAAGACAATTAGCAATTTCTCCACAACTTTTTTCTGGTTTAACCTGGTTGTGGCATTGCTCAGATGACACGTTAAACAGACACGGGTGCTCCTGCCAAATTTGCACAAATTTTTCCCTCATTTCCTGGGTCCAAATAGACCAAAATAAGTGCTTTTAACTTCTCCCCCAACCTCCCGCTGGACTGCAGGTACCCATACTAGTGGATGCTGCTCTCTCATTAGCTGTAGGTAAAATCATGCAGTCTGAACTCAGCATAAGCCTCAGTGTACAAGCTCAGAACTTTAAACTTACATGCATTTGGCATAACTTTGTTTAATTGCAACAGTTTTGTTCCATGCAGAAACATGGCGTTAGGAAGCCTTTACCATTAATTAACCATGAAGAATTAAAGCGTGGTTAATAGGGAAATCGGTTAATTGTTGCATCCCTACTTAGTCCTGTGATATCAGTTAATATTTTATTTGGGTTTTATACTGAATCATTGTTTTCATTGGTTATCTTCAGCTATTCTTACTGATATGGGATAAGCCTATAAGTTATATTGGTGCATCCTTAAATATAAACAAAAGAAAAAAATAGTAAAAACCTTCACTTACAAAACACACACACACTAAATTCCACATCTCCATGTTCATACACACACACACACACACACACACACACACACACACACACACACACACACACACACACACACACACACACAAACACACGCATATATACACACACACACACACACACATACTTTTAATGTATTTCACTTCCAGTGAGAATTGCCAAATTACGCATGAAAATAGTTTATCGAGCAGCTGCTACTGTCAATATTGAGAAGCAAATGCGTGTAACGTCCATTAACCAACACAAGTGCAAACACACAGGCGAACGTGGAGAAAAGGGAGGAAACCGCGAGGGTTTCAGAGGATTCTATTATAAGGCTTTGTGGTTACACAGCAGGGCTGATGCCATTATAACGCCTCCCATCTTCCCCGATGCCTTTCAGCAACATTTAAATGTAGAATGTGTCGCATTTTGCAAACAGGACTAGCAAATAATGTGGTTTCATATAACGAATGCTCAGCACTCCTAAGACAACAACACTTTTTTTGCAACTTCATGTGTGCGCACATACTCAAATACACATGCTGATAAAATAAAAATGTGAAAACTGAAGTAAGGGAATGGTTGTGAGAATGAGAAAGTGAGCATTTCTCTCTTGTGTTTTCTTTCTGTCACACTCTGTGAGAAAGCAGCATGAATTTTTCATCAGAGGAGGGGCTTTTAACCGGACGTGTGCGAGAGAGTGTATGTTCGCGCACATGTGCATTAGGATGTGGGGAGAATGTATGACTAAATCACTCCTGAGGGATGCTGTGGATGTACATACACTGGATATTTGAGCAAATATGAGAGGAAGTGCCAGCGAGAGTGGATGTGCTTGTGTGTGTGTGTGTGTGTGTGTGTGTGTGTGTGTCTGTGTGTGTGTTTGTGCATGTGTTACCTGGTAACCTGAGTTCTGGTGTTGAAGTCCAGTGCTCTCATTGACTGCAGCACCTCCACGCAGCCCATATACTGCAGTAAAGACAAAGAAGACAGACCTTCAGTCAAAGCACTTCCTATTCTGGCCGTCTGACTACTATTCAGAGCACAGAATGCAGTTTAGTGTTGTGCAGTTGCCTTGTGTCAAGATTATAGAGTTTGCCAGGCAGCTGTAGTGTATGTGGTTAAGTGTGTGTGTGTGTGCGTGCATTTTATGAGAACTGATGCTCTAATTACGATGGACTAATTAAATAAAGCAGTTCTGAATGCAGTTCCTGCCCATAGACTCCAGATTCCTCTGAAAATGCCCCACATTAAAGAAAACACTATCCATTAAGCACAATAAATGGACTGTTTTACTGGGAGAATTGAAAAAGTAACAGAGCTCCAAGCTCTTACCCAGCTCTAGGACAACACTATGGCTACAATTCTTTATGTATATTTTGTTAAACTATATTATTATTTAGTATTTTTATAGGTGTTGCTTTTATATGCAAATCTCAATGTCACGATGTTAGTGTTCTAGGATGATTCTATATTATTTGATGGGACAGCTATTTGTAATAACGACCACAACCATGGTGGAGATTAGGGGTGTCAAAATTAATTGTTTCCTCGATTCGAACAATTCGGTATCGGTTCAGTAATAATCATAACCGGTTATTATGTAATGACGTCATTTATCACATGTGCGTTATATGCCAGTAGCTTACTATGACAGGAGAAGAAACCGCGAGTAATTAAAATGAACATGCAAACTCCACACAGAAATGCCAACTGACCCAACCGAGGCTCGAACCAGCGACCTTCTTGCTGTGAGGCGAACATGCTACCCACTGTGCCACCGAGTCACCCTAGAATAAGTAATTTGAATAAGTAGCCTGAAACGGAACATTTTAAGAGGCTAGGGCATTCTGTGGCTGAAAGGCATTGCTAGCAATTTGTTGTGGTATTCTGGGTGCTTGCTATGTGCTAACCTTGTTAGCATGTCAGTAGCATGCTTTGACACTTGCTATAACCCTCTAGGATGTTTTAACACCATTATGCCATGTTTAACTTGCTGATAGCATGTTTCAACACAATGCTAGAGCAATTACATAATGCTAGTACATTTTGCCATACTGCTAACATGTCTTAGGCTATTTTAGCTTTGCTAAAAATGAATAGAGGTATAGGATGAGGGGTTTAATTAGCATTTTACTATGTATTGGTGTTTTCAATCATCTCAGGGGATCGTTATTAACCACCGCCAATGTGTAGCATCCACCTGGGATGATGCAATGGTGCAAGTGGGCTCCCCACACAATAGCTATACATGGAGAGGAGAGAGTTATAGAGTCAGTTCACTGGAGGAAATTATTAGGCTGAGTCCATGATTAATAAGTGCCAATGGAGGGATTCTGGCCATGCTTTACTCTCTACAAGGAGTTTAATGACCACAGAGAGTCAGGACCTTGATTTTAACCAAAAAATAGTGCTACTTACAGTCCCCATCAATAAATGGCAATAAAATCCTCACAGAGCAGCCTTATTGGCCTCAGTATCAACAGTTCTTCTAGCAGCAATCTAGTATTTTCAGGGGATCTCTCATCCAGGTGCTGACCAAGGGCAACCCTGCACTGTATACCCAACACCTTAACTGCTTGTGATTGTACGATACTTCCCACTGCTTTGGAACGATACTTGTAAAAAGCTCTATACAAAAACTTGAACTGAATCTTACCCTGACAGTGTAGGAGACTCCGCTGGTGCTGATCACAATGTCTGAGTGCAGCCAGCCTCTGGTGGGTTTGTTGACGAAGGAGCCATGCCGTGTCCACTCATCTCCGCCGAGCTGGCCCCCTTCCACACGGGCCCTCCGTGAGGCCCCGCCCAGCCGGTTCATATCCTGTGGGGGACGAGGAGGAGGAGATGGGGCTGTTAGAGAAAGGAGAGGAAGAAGACGAGGAGGAGAAGAGTGGGCAACGGCGGTCCCTGTGTCTTCCGAGGACTCTCCCAAACCTCCCTGGCCACCAGACACATTTGCCGGCCTGCTGGAGGCCTTTAAGCCTGGGAGCAGAGTGGAAGACACACCCAGCCTCAGGGCTCCCATCCTGGGGAAGAAGGAGCATAGAGTGGTGGGGCTGTTCTCAGCCTGCCGTGGAGAAGAAGGTGGGAGAATAGGGGTGAGGGAGGAGGAGGAGAGAGAAGGAGGGATGCCAGGAGGGGTGAGAGGGGTGAGAGGAGCTGAAGAAGGAAGGGAAGGATCGGACGCCGTCTCGTCTGTTGAGCTGAAGGAGTCACTCCTAAAGGGTGTGTATTTAGTTTTGGGGACAAGCTCCATGATGTCTAAGACGACTCAGTGTCCACTAAATGTCCTTAAATGTCTCTCCACGTCGCTCTGTCGCAATCAATAACTTGTCTTTCCTGGTCTTTTATAGTCCTCTTTTTCTCTGCATCTACTGATTCCTTCATCATCACGCCAGACAGACAACAGTGTGCTGACTGTTCAGTCCGGAAAGTATCAAAAACAGGATGTAAAAGGAGACAAAAGGACAGATGCAAAAAAGTAATCAAGTTTTCTGCTGTTGTCATACACAGCCTGTAGAAGGTTTTGCATCAGATCTTATGTCTGCATAGAGCTTCTCAGGACACCACAAATCACTAAATATAGTACGATTGTCTTGAAGTTATTGGTATATTTATATATAAGTGCTCAAGGCGCAATCCATCTAGGTAGATGTGTGAAGGAGAGTACTGTTGTGTTTTGTATGCATGCGAGTTTGTTTATGTGTGTGTTCATTTGTCTTTGCATGTGTAGGGCTCCAATCTACTATCTCTTGTCTGACAGAGTCCCATAAAAAGCCTATTAGCTGCAGCTGAGACTTTGAGAGAAAAGGCTTCCGTCAGACAGACGGATCGATAGAGTGAGAGAGGAAGAGAGCGGGAATAGATGGATGGAAAATGCTGAAGTACTGATCCAGAGAATGAGCATCATTTAATGATGATTCAAACGGCTTCGTTCAATGATGACTTGACCAGCGCAAATCAACATAATTTCAGAGATTTAATTTAGTCCAAGTGTTAAAAAGATGTACACCAGGGATCTTCAATGGGGGTCCATGATGGCTAGTGATGCCCTCTCATGAAACAAAACGTTGGTTGATATGCATACAGAGGTTAAAAGAGTGCAGCTAAATGTTTCATTTTTCTTTCAGTCACAAAGGAAACATGCAATTTTATGACTCTGCATATTAATAATTATGATTTAAATGGGTTTTAGTCATCAATGTTTATTAATATTTAACACAACTATTACTGACTAGGTTTAAATTCAACATTTAATTTCATGCGACATCTAAAAAGGAGGTCTGGAACCATCTGAAGACCCCTGATGTACACAACCTAGTACCTAGAATACAACACGTCAGAGTACATGCAGGCTTATTTATACTGCAAGTCTAAATCTGCCACCTCACTTCCTGTCACATATCTGCGAGCGCTTAGTGCTGACACATCCCCCGTTTTCCTGTCACTCTCTGTCCCTCCTCCTCCAGATGATTTTGTGACCCCTGTCACCAAGCCGAGCTCTATCCCTATCCTTCTCCTCCTCTTCCTCACGTCTTTTCCAAATCACTTCTGGCTGCGCTGCTTTCGCACCCTCTGTGCTCGTCCCTTTGAGTTTATCCTCCTCTCTATCCCTCCTCTCCTGGAATCCCTCCCTCAGCCTCCACACAGTGTATCCCACAGCGTTCCTCCTCTCCTCCTCCAGCTTCTGCCTCTCCAGCTCTCTCTCCCTCTCCAGTACACTGGCTCTCTTCTTCCAAATAATCTCTCGCTCCCCCGCGCCCCCTCCCACGTCTTCTTTCCCGTTCTCCAGGCTGTCCTGTTACTCCTATTTGCCTATAAAAAACACCTGAGCCTCTTACGATTTCCTAATTAGCGTATTAATTCAACAAACTCAGGAAAACAACACAATTTTGATTATATACACATCCTATCTTAATAAACCTGACAAATAACAGTTTATAGAAATGTGATTTAGAAAAGGTCAAACTAGTCTCGGAAAGCCCTGAAACAGTTAAGTCAAAAGTAAATATGGCTGTATAGAAGATAACATGGGTTTGAGCACCATTTAGAGAACCACTGATTGTTTGGTGTGATCTGTGAAGAAGTTAAAGTGTGACAATCCAGCTGCAAGGGAACTATGATGTTCCTTTAAAAAAAATCAATAACTAACAAGCACGTTCCAGCACTGTCAGACTGATGATAATGAGACCCGATTGGCCAAATCTGAAGTACCGCCTCCAGAGATCTGCTCATTAGACTCTAACTAGAAAATCAATCAGTTGCTCATTAGCCTAAATGACACCTCAAAATCAGACAGAGTTGGATTGAGCAGCTCTTTATAGATCTGTTTCCTGAGTGAAAACCTACCCTCTAAATGTTACCAAAGTCAATCACCATATTTAACCACACCAGTGCACTTCTCTCGTGTAATGCACTTTAAAACCTAGAGATGCAACAGTCTTGTAACCTAGAACAGTTCTGAGCAAACATATCAAAGTAACTCTACACCTCACAAATGATTATCATTTATAGACTTTTAAGGGTTTCCACTGTTTGCTATGCAAACCAGTTTGTAGCCAAGTCCAAGCCAATTCCAGTGTTCTATTTACAGTAGTTTTTACTTAACATATTTTACATAAGCCACAAAAAGCCATCTTTGTTCAGATAGTAACTGTTTTTCTTTAGCACCAGTGAGTTACACTAATGAAGCCTTGGGGCTAAAAAAGGACAGTGTCCCGCTTCATGTGTGTATTACCATATGCAAGACATTCCAAGTTGTTCCAATAGATGTGATTGACAGTCAAAGACAACAAGGTGGCCCTCAGCTGGACCAGGACAAGAACAGAGGGATTTATGTACACTGCATTGCATCACAAAAGCATCACGTAGGCCGTGCTTCCAAACTGCAATAAGTTACCGAATTACACTGCAAGATTGTAAAATTGTACCACAACAAAATGGCACAGAATCAGACCTGCTGCGCTGTATCCAAACCGCTTTGCTCATTTCTTTTCAATGTGCACTTGCACAGAAGTGTCTCTTCTGCATAACCAAGAAGTTCATTGTGTCATGAACTTCACTGACGTCAACACAACATGGCACAGAAGTAGCACAGTGTTTAAGAGAACCTGTACAGAGAAGTAGAAAGTCCAAAGAAGCTGACTATAAAAAATGCATCCAAATAAAATTAGAAACAGTTTAACACTATGGTGACCTAGCCTGGGTGTAGCACCTGTTGGTTGGGTGTATGGCAAAATCCCTGTTTTGATATGACGAGTTGTTGCAGAATCTAGTAAACATGAGTGAACAAGTTGCCAAATCAACACTGGCTGCTCTGCACCTGTAGGTCGAGAGGTTCCTGATAATCTAAAGTGAAACAATGCAAGAAACTAGCCACACAGACTATTGTCAAGATCAAGTGCAGGCAACAGGCTAGCCTTTGTGTCTTTATGATTGTTCGCTAACCTTAGTGTTCTAAAGGTAAATCAGATGTTGAATTAGTGCAGTCGAGCTCCAGCACAGATGGTAAAACCTGAGTTTCACTACACCAATATATTTCAATATAAACATCACAAAATGCCAATGTTGGATACGGCAACTGAGAACTTAGAGATCGACTGAATGATCAAAAAGGTTCAGAGCGAGCACCTTGAACCCTCGTAAGTTCTGAAGGCACGACTCTTTGCTAACACTGAAGAGATTAAACTTAAAGTCCGGTTTAAAGCATAACTTGGGACGCTGCAAAACACTAGCGCTGAAGTTGCAAAAGACACAGCGTGAGTACTTAACATGCCAATGAAACTGTTGCCATGGTAACAGACTGAGGAAAAAGCGTGCGAGACAGAGTCATGAGAGAACCCAAAGTTTCGCCAACACAAAACCTGTCGGCTCTTTCCTGTCCAATTTAGAAAGTTCAGAGCTACCAAGAGTCACCGTTTGCAACGAGAACTGGCACAGGACGTGAAAGTTTAAGTGCTGCTTCCACCAATACCACAACAGTGATTAGTGTTGACATCTGAACATGGAATAAACCAGACCCACATCAGAACACATGCCCAGTTGTGGCCCAGATCCAATAAGGAAATCAAATATTGCTCAAGACTATACACGCTTAAGACTCACACACTCTTCCATTACAGACAGCAGAATTAGCGAACACTAAAAAGTTGTCCTGATATCTATGAAATCTCTATGAAAGCACCTGTTTATACACTACAAATCAAGAAATTGAAAAGTTTTGCATAAAAAAACCTGAACTTTGTCTGCATAACTCTTAAGTAACAACACTGATTCAGTAAGACATCACTATGTACATCAGAAATACAAGAGTTTGAAAGTTGCCGACCAAAAAAGGTCAAAGTGAAAGAATAGAAGAAGCTTTAAAGAGCTTTTTTAGTCCTCACGATGTAGTTGTTGCAGAAAGTAAGAGCGGTATTTCATCCACTAAGTCCTTGGATTAAAAAAAAAAGCACAAGAGAGCCACATCTGAGGCAAAACCGAATGACCTCCATGTTCAAATCATAATCATATTAATATTTAAACAGTCCCAGACAATCCTCCTCTTTCTCCCTGACTTGCTTTCTGGCTCAGTCCCCTCCCTTAAAAAGACAAAAACGCGCTCTTTTTCTTTTATCCGTTTCTTCTGTCCTCTTAAAAAAACACACACAAAGTCACGTAGGCTCCACTCGTTCAGCGTCAGTCTTGTCCAGGCGTGATGAACGGCAGAGCGGTCTTTTGTCCTCTCCTTCCCCCACAGTCTCTCATCCTCTCCTCTCTCCACCTCCGTCTGTTTGTGAGGAGCGATGCAGCCGACTGTCCTCTATTCTCCTCTTCTCCCTGTCTGGTCTATCGCTCTCTCTCTCTCACACACACATTGATGCTAGTGCTGATTCCCTTTGCACTCCTGCCCCCTCCTTCCCTTCTGCTCTCTCTCTCCTTGCAGCATCATTCATTTATGCATTTATGAGAGTGTGCATGTGTGCACAAGCAGTTGAGCACCTCACTCTCTCTCCCTCTCTCTAATGCACACAATTATGATGGAGGCAGAGAAAAAGAGAGCGTAAGCGCATCCACGGATGAAGGGAAAAGCGGATGAGGAGCATGAAGTCTGTCCTCAATGGCCCTCCCATGGTAACTTAAAAGCAAGTGAGTTGGAGGCTAGTCACTTCTTGGTATTCGATAATCCTCCACATAAATCCCACTTTTTCCATCTTTCTGGCACTTTCAAAGGGAGGGTTCACCCTGAAATTACGTCATTATTTATGCACCCTGAAACCCTGTAAAAAGAAACACTCTAGGCTCATTTTATTACTCTCCTACAGTTAAACAGTTGAGCTTTACCTTTTTTAATCCATTCAGCCAATCTCCGGGTCTGGCAGAGGCACTTTTAGCTTAGCTCGGCATAAATCATTGAATTGGATTAGACTATTAGCATCTTGCTCGAAACAAAATTAAAGAAAGAGTTTTGATCATTTTCCAATTTAAAGCTTGCCTCTTCTGTAGTTGCATTGTGTACTAAGACCAACGAAAAATTTTAAGTTGCTATTTTGTAGGCTGATATGGCTAGGAACTATTTTCCCATTCTGGCATAATAATCAGGAAACATTGCTGCCGCACCATGGCTTCAGAAGGCACAATGATTTTACGCAGTACCTGAAAAAAGTCCCCAGCTAGGTAACCAAGTAAAATGGCTGCATAATTTCATTGCAACAACTGCAGTCAATAGCTACATTTCCATCCACCTATTTTTATGCACATTTTAGATATGCGCATAAAAAACGGTTGGTGGAAACTAAAGATGCGCATATTTTTAAAAAAGTGCATACAAAAATGTACGCACGTAGGCATACGCACATGAGTAGGATAAAGTTTTTATTTGATAAAAACATAAATGCATAATCTACGAAGGAAACACTTTTACAGAACAGATTCCAGTACGTGCATTAAAAAAAGTCATGTGCTTTAGTTAAAAGAGAGATCATGTGATGGTAAAAATATGTGTAAATGGACAAACCAGCATGCTGAGCACACTATAAAACATCTGAAATGTTGTTTTGGTCATTCTAAAATGCCAGTATTAGTGTTATTATATTATTAATTATCTCCAAAATTTTCAGGAGCATCTGAGTTCCGCGTCTCAAGCCTAAATGCCAACAATCGTTTATTGCTTGTCTGCATACTGTCTTCTGAGGCAAAAGTCATTTATTAAATGAAGTAAAAATTGACGCAGCTTCTCCTACTGCAGATAACTACGTTTTTTTTTTTTGATATTTGGTGCCAGTTAATCAGGAAGGGACGATTTTGTTCTCTTTGACTACTTGGATAGAACCACTGCTTTATTCGCAAGTCTTTTATGTGATGTTTCAGTTATGTGCATAAATTTAATTTGCATCTTTGGATGGAAACTTAGCTAATGATCAATGATTTATGCTAAGCTAAACTAAGCTAAGATAAAAGTGCTCCTGCCAGACCCAGAGATTAGCTGAATAGATTAAACAATGGTAACTGTTTAAACTCTAGGTGACTTTTTATAATTAGCCTATTTCCAAAAAACTGGATTGTACTTTTTAAGCCTGAACGACTTCTTGTCTTCACAGAGGAAGACGTCCGGAAAAATTGTCCATTCAACAAAAGTCAATGGGCTTCATTCATTCATTTTCCTTCGGCTTGGTCCCTTTATTAATCTGGGGTCGCCACAGCGGAACAAACCGCCAACTTATCCAGCATATGTTTTACGCAGCGGATGCCCTTCCAGCTGCAACCTATCACTAGGAAACACCCATGCACTCTCACTCACCCACATACACTAGAGAAAATTTAGCTTACCCAATTCACCTATACCACATGTCTTTGGACTTGTGGGGGGAAACCGGAGCTCGCGGAGGAAATCCACGTTGAACATGGGGAGAACATGCAAACTCCACACAGAAATGCCAACTGACCCAGCCGAGGCTCGAATCAGTGACCTTCTTGCTGTGTGGCAACATCGCTACCCACTGCGCTGCCCAATAGGCTTGAAAACAAAACAAAAAACAGGACCCGTTTTACACCACTGTTTGGAGACATTCTTCTGAGGCTGAGTGAATAAAGACAAAATCATAATTTTTGGCTAAACCATCCTCACCAATGCTAAGCAAAACACATGTCATTTAGTTCCCCTTCAAGTTTCTCTCAGTGTACACACTTGCATATCCATTCAATAAGTGTTTCACTGATGTGTCTGAATAACTAGAGAGAGCTAATTTGTAAATCAGCCAAGCGACCTGAATTCAGGGTTATGGGGAAGAGTTGTCTGAACTACAAATCCCAGAATGCAATCTGTCCGTATTCTTATTCTCAAATGACACGAAGGACTGCAAATGCTGCAAAGGTGCATTGATTCAAATTTTTTCTTCGCCTGTCACATTTCTGTGCTGAAATGTCCATCAAAAACGCCTGGAGGGAGGGAATTTTCAAGCTTAAACACGGTTGCATCATGGTCCTTGGCTCCAGGGCATGGGCATGTCTGGCGAGCACACACACACACTTTCAGAGCAGACAGACGGAGGGGGAGGGAGAGAAAGAGAGAGTATGCAAAACATACATCCAGAAAAGAGACGCAGCTAGATAAAAATCACATGACACGCATTTACGCAGACAAACATTTTTGGGACACATAAATGCAGAGTAAACAAACACATAATCATTGCAAAGAGACAACACATTCAATTACACTTTTCAATTGGTAAGGCGACAGACAAACAAACACAGCAGGGCTCAATAATAAGGATGACAAGAGTGTTTTGTGCAAAGTGACAGAACTGTCACTCACTCCTTTGAACCAAAGCATCTAACATTTATTGAGGATGTGCATGGTTTAGGATTGGACAATTGTGCTGGTGTAAATATGTATCCAATTTAAAGTTATTTAAAAGCCTTACCAATGAGGGGTTGATTAAATGGCAAAAATTGCTGGTGGAACAATTTCAGTCAAAAATTGGTTATTTATAAGATTTTTTTGTTGGCGATTAACAAGTTGGACTGTAAAAACTGTGGGAATCTTAATAGTAAAAAAAAAAAAAAAAAAAAACTACAGTAAAAATCTGTTATCTGGTTGAGAGTAAGATTCCTTAAAATATACATGTACAGTGAATTGATTTTTCCAGAATTCTCTGTATGACACTTCAATTTTTATGTTTTTTTGTTTTTTTTTTACATTACTGTGATTCTTTTTAGTTTTTTTTTTATTTCTCATCAGTGTTGTACAATACATGAGCAATATCATACAAGTAGCAGTGGGATATGGTTGTATATCGACACTGGTGGTTCCACTGGTGGGTTCACACTGCTACGAGTGTGATATTGCATTTATACAACAGTTTGAAGGCATAAATGTGTATATAAAAAGGAAATCAAACACAGAGAGTCTAAAAATCCTTTTGTATGAGGAACTACTTAATTCCGCCGTTCATTCACATCTGCAGCTGATGTCAGAACAGCAGAAACCGTTGCTACTTCACCAATGTCACTTTAGAGCTAGTATTTGAATGACTCTTTAGTGTAATGTCCAGTGATGACAAAACAGGTGATTTTGCTGACATTTTAAGATTAAAAGGCTACACAGCATGAAATGCCATCAGTGTACAGAGATGTCCCAGTATTTCGCTGTTGTAATCAGGAGATCACAATAATTTACCCTAAAAAAGCCAAAGCAGCGCAAACTCTACCAGATTACTGTTGTGTTTGTGATAAGAAAAAACGTTAAACACATGCGGGCATTTCTTCTTTCTTTCTTTTTACTAGTCTACAATAACGAAAACAGGAGACTCATTAGACACAAACACATGGCCAACCAAAAAGTAACAACTTTTATAATGATTTGATTTTTAGTTAATATTATGCAGTCTCTGTCGCCATCTTGTGTATGGACAATGTCAACCATCTTTGCTCTGTTCAATGACAGGCTGAAGGATACCATAAATATTTAAAACAGGCACTGTCCTTCTAAATAAACTGCATAGTTGCAATCTAAACAACTACATTCTCGCCTAAAAAGCCTCAAAAGTCCGTTATGTTGTCCAACAGCTGCAATATTTGTCAAACTGTAGTGAATTTTTTTATCTGCTGTCACTCTATGTGGGCGAAGTGATACAGAAAAGTGAAGAGGCTGTACGAGTTCTGATAATGCAGAATATCGCACAATAATACTGTTGTAGTTTTATATCACATCTAATGTTGATAAATGATGTGTATTGCACTACTTTAGTTTCATGTCTGTACCCATGATGGTGTTTAGTAGCTGTGTGAATAATACAGGATATCTTATATATTAGTATTTTTCTTGGCTTGCTGAAAAGCTGTAATGAGCATTGGTTCCTCACATGACTTTCACATTCACACATGCGTTTAGCTGTGTTTTTGTCTTTGTAAGAAAGGTAATATGTAGACTATAGTAATACAATGTTACTAAACTAATTTACCATACAATTTTAAAAATGTTTTATAGTATGTACTGTATTTTTACTGTATTTTACAAAGAGTTTACAGTTCAATTTAAGGATGACGTAAAAGATACACTTTTTAGATAAAAAAAATATTAATTTACCATACTGTACATTAGTGGTGTAACGGATCACAAATCTCACAGTTCGGAACGCACTACAGCTTTTGAGTCACCGATTGGACCATTTTTCGGATCAGCAAAAAGGGAGGGGACAAATGTCATTTACAGAAAAAATATTACTGCAAAGACCACTGGTAAACAAACAACTTAGAACCTGTAGTTTTATTAAAACTAAAAATCAAGAAAGAACTAGCTGAAAAAAGGAAAATATTCTATATGAAACATGATCTTTGCTACTGTTGCTGATAATGCTAAATACAGAAATCTAACATCTTGTACAACAGATCATATTTTTATTTTCAATAATGATTTAACAATTCACAGATAAAACTTAATATATCATTATAGGTGTATCATTTTTGAAAACCTATTCAGTGACATCATTTTGATGGTTGTTTGTCGCCACCCACTGGTTGCACAATGTAATTGCTACAACAATCACCAGCTTCAAGTTCCATTAAACGGTGGAATTAAATTAATTAGTTAATTAGTAATTTTTTACCATAAACATCATTGTTTATATCTGAACTATAAACTGATATCCCAGTACATCTGTGTTATTAAATTGTTTGTAACTAACCGAAAAAGAGTAAAAACTGAATCTTTCTTAATCAAACGCAGATTTGGATGCAGCGCTTCGAAGGATTAATAAACATGCAAATCATTATCATTTATTATTTATGTTGTGCAGGTTTAAATTGAGATCACAATCTTTTACTGTTTAATTGTGTAACTTTACACTGAATGCTAACGCAGGCTAAACAAACAGTGACAGAAAACACCTTTAATTAATAACCTAAAAAAGCATTTAGGTCATCATTATATTTTAAAGTGAAGCCAAAATGCTTTCATGCACGTGATTTGAATGACGTGGGAGGCGATCTCTCTGCAATTGTTATAAATGTTGGATTAACCAAAAAGTTCAAAAAAGTTATTAATCCGCGGGTCACGTGCGTTCTGTACTGTGGGTTGTGATCCGGATCAACCGTGATCAGTTACACCCCTAATTTTTACTGTATTTTACGATTTTGTTTACAGTAAAATTTAAGCATGATGTAAAACGTAAAGTATTCAAATTAAAAAATATCTTAGTTTACCATATTGTACATTACAATAGTGATGCCTAAATTCGCTTGTAGCATGTACTATTATTGATTTTAGTTTTAGTGCCTTATTTTTAGTTCATTAAGACACAATTTTGCTGACCATAATTGTCAACCATTTAGCTAAAATGTGCAACTTATACATAAATTTGGGAAATTTAGATGTTTTCTAGCAGTTTCCTTTACCTCTGCAGTAAAGTTTTAAATATATTAAAAATGTATTTATTGTATTAGTTTTTTTTTTTAGGTTCTTGAATAATCAACATCGGCCAACATTTTCAAATCAGTGCATTCTTAATACTTTTTTTTTAAAGCAATAGCAATCTTATTGTTGAGCCCTGCAAGAGCTAAATTCAAATGAAACAGTTAAACATGAAGACAATAAATAAACACAATGTGCAACATCAAGACATTTGATTTATATTGCAAGCTAAAGGAACTAGTACAAAGAAAGACGAAAAGATCCCAGATGAATCCAAGAGGAGAAACTCCCACAGCAGGTGAGGAAAGACAACAAATCCCAAACTCCCAGCTTTCATTTACAATTCTAGTGCCATGACTCGAGAACTCTAACACATTGAGATGAAGTGAAAAGTTAAACTCACACCTCCGAAAGAAGAAGAAAAAAAAAGAGTAAGGGGAAACGCATGGGCAAAGTGAAGATCCAGACACCCATCCCATCACCTGGTGCATGTTGGTGGTGAATCCCTAGGCATAGAGGCTGATGGTTTTCATTAACGACAACATGAAGGTGTTTCACCTAGAAAGCCACACACTAAAGTGCACATCTCTACGCGGAAGGACAGGAAGTGAGATAACCAAGTCAGACATTATGGTAAATCTAATGACCTACATTTTCAACTCCCTGCAGAAAGGTTGTGTATAAAGCACAGTGCGCGTGCATGTAAGGAATGCAGTAAAAGATATTCATAGATGTTCTCTACTGAAACTGTTAGACTAACTTTCGTTGCCATGTTACAGGTTCAAGAAAGAAAGAAATAAGCACTCAAGACATAATCAAATCCTGTTTCAACTTTTAATACAATAATTACATACAAAAACGCTGCAAAAGTGCATTATTCAGCAAAAGGCTTGTAATATGTCTAGCAAATCAAGGCACAGCCTACAAATTAAGTTAATTTAATATAAATATTTAAGTTATATTAATTGTCCTGTTGGTTTTGTCTCAATCGGAGTAACAGCATGTAATTTAACCCTTTAGGCTTCAATATTGACTTAGAAGTAGACAAAATGTGTCAGGCTTTTTTTTTCTAGTAAAGTATGACCAGCCTCCATGCCTCGGGATATGTACGTGCAGGTGTACATATATTTGGGAACGCTTACCACATACTCCATTGGAAGACACTCTTTTGTGTGTCAGTCTTCCTAGAAAGTGCATGTAAACGCATATTAGCATGTTCACACAAAAATCACATGACACATCAGCAAAGCCACCAATCACAGCATGCCTTTGATTAGCCCAAGACATTTTGTATGATTCAGTCAAGGATTATGCAGTAGATGTGCTTATCCTTTTAGCACATGGGAGAAAAATATCCTGTGGCAGAATAAGGGATTCAACTGAGGCAATTCGCAAGTAGGGATGTGTGATATTATGGTCTATGATAATATCATAATTGCTTTACCAGTGTGTAAGCTGACTTATGGAGTCGTTTACTATGTAAAAATCTAACCGAAACAGGTCTTGAGATTACAAATGCATTTACTGTGTAATGAAGAATGAGACCATAATTCTTGTTGAGAATGCAAACAAATATAACTGTTTGACAAACCAGAAAGCTGAATAAATGATCTTGCCATTGATGTATGGTTTGTTAAGGCTAGGACAATATTTTGCAGAGAGATACAACTGCACGATTCTGGCTAAAATTAGAATCACAATTTTTTTGCTTAAAATTTCTCACGATTCTGTAGATATGAAATAAAGGTTAATAGGAGTAGGCCATTATTATAGTTGTTTCTCAAACATATGGTAAAACAACAATAATAATATGGGAAGGTCTACAGTTGGTTAAAACGCTAAATTTTATATAGACTTGGAAAGGTGGACTTGAACAGACTTTAAATATGTCCTGGTTCTTAATTAACAGTAAAGTGATGGCATCAGAATACAACTATTCATAATTTCGAAGTTGAATTATTGTGTTTGAGACATCTGCCTGCAATCTGTCATTGACAACAATATTAGACCATTTTACTCAGCGATAGAATGAAACATTTGTCATTATCAGATTCCCTCTTGCATTATATTCAATATTATATAGGCTAGAGTAGTTATACTGATCCAGTAAACATTTATTTGCATAAACAACACTTTGTGTTTGCTAAAAAAGAAAAAACATATCAAATGCTTGTTGTAATCATAACTCTAAAATGTAATATTTGGTTTCACTTTTACAGCCAAGTGCGGCCTATGTCATGGCTGTCATTACTTGGAGAAAAAAACAACATACTTGCAAATCATTCTCCCCGCACCGCTCTCAAATTATCACTCTGTGCAACAAACTAAACGTTATTAACAACTTTATTAGCTGTTATTCACAGCCTATGCTTGTTCTGTTCACTTAAGTAGACATCATTTACTGTAAAAAACACAAGTTGATTAAGTTAACGTAACACTTTTAACAAATTTATGTTGATTGAACATAACAAATAAGTTGTCCTAATGAAGTCTCAAGAATTGTGTTGATTCAGCTCAATTTTAATTTAAACGAGCAAAAAAAAAGTCATAAAGTCATTTTTTTGAGTGCTGGCAGGCACGCGTACATCCTCTTGGTAGTGAACAAACAGTGTCAGCTCATGTGTGATTTTGCTACCGCGAATACATCATTACATTAAATGTTACAGAGGTGACATTTTTAGGCGAATTATACCTTATAAATACAGTATGTGACATTTTTATTGCAATTTGCAGGTATCCATGTTGCTGAGCCATGTATATAAAACAATGTGAGTACATCTGCTGCCTGTATGCTTCTCTCCTGCCTTAAAAATATAATTGGCTGAATTGTAGAAAAGCTGAATTAAGATCGTGTGTAGGGTTGAATCGAGAATTGCAATCTTTTTCGATTAATCGTGCAGCCCTACAGTTAAGTAATATTGACCAAACAAAAGTCTTGTTTTCCCAGTATGATGCCAATTTTGATACTGATTTTATACAACAGTTCAACAACTTACTGAGCTCCATGTTAGACACAAAAATTACACTTTTTTTGTTTGTTTGTTTGTTTGTTTGCTAATAAAAACAGTTACAAAGTCAGACCAACACTGAAATGTTTTCTTCCTAAATAAAACAATAAAAAAAAATCATTGAACCATTCATAGAGACAATCACTTACTTTGTTTCCAAATGAATCAGCCATTTTGAATGAATCGCTTGAACAAATGATTAAATGAATGTCTGGTTAAAACAGTGCCTTGTTTACACCTTCTGTCATTTGTTTATTCCATAATAGGCTTAAACTAGCCATGGTACCAGCACAAATAACATAAAAAAAATGTTCAGTTGGCAGTAAGGAACACCTTTGATTATAGTTTGATAATGCACACATGTATGTGCATCCAAGATTAAAACACACCCTAAAAAAAGAGAAAGGCACATTGAAGAATGTCTGTGGTCATGCTCAGACAAACCATGGAATGAAAGGAATGATTCGGCAGGACGGGTAATGGGTACGTCTGCTGTAGCCTGCAGACTCAACTGGGTGACAGCGGCACACATGTTCCAGCCTGCTGGAGTTGATCAGAGCAGGTAACATTCTTCAAGCAGACACCCAGAATAGAAGTGTTCCTGCAGTCAGTTACCAATAGCAACTCCTCTGGAACATTTTGTGATACTTTGTTAACAATACGATTTTTTTTTATTTATTTTTTTTAGCTCATCAATGATACTTCTCTGCAAAGCACACAGATCTCAAAATGCACTGTGGGTGCACTTCAAAACCACATTCGCATTTTAGCAGAGGTGTGAGCAGAGGATGTAAGGCACAGAGACTCATTTAACTACAGTTAAGAATTTACAAGATAATTGTTTTAATAATTGCATGGATATTGATAAAAACATATTAAAGTGTCACTTTGTTTTTAAATGATCATATTTGGACTCTATAGTAATTTGTGCAGGGTTAGCATCAGAAAGGCATCTGGTTTGTGGCTACTATAGCCCATATTGCATGCAGCTAATACTAGTGAAGATCTATCCACTCACAGACTAACAAAAGATGCTCATCGCAGTTTTCTTCTTTCTTACACAACAATTACACCATAAAGTCCGTAACCCCCAAGCAGACATGCTGTGACAAGATTTTAATAACACAGTGTTATGATTAATCAACGCTAAAATAAAAACTAAAAGCAGGGTTAGGTTACCTTTGCATAATCTAAAATAGGATGTGAAGTTCCTTGCAGCAGTGTGTGTGTGTGTGTGTGTGTGTGTGTGTGTGTGTGTGTGTGTGTACATAGTATGTTGCTTCAAGAAAGCAACCATTGAGTTGTTTTGTGTTTTCATGATAATTTTAAAACATTAGTCATTTATATATCCATCATGTTATTGACTATTAGTTAATGATTTGATTATTTATCATGTGTATACTTTAGTATGACTATTTTTCTATAATAATTGCTTAATTATTATTTCCCCTTATTGTTGTACTCTTATGATTGTCTGGATTCAGTGTGGAAACTTGTATTCTTAAGTAACAGATAAGAGAATGTCTCAATTTCAAGGTCTGTAATATCACAGGATGATGTAGTGAAGCAGTACTTTTCCATTGCTGTTTCTTCTGGTGTATTAACACTTGCTGCATTGATCAGACGACTAAAATTATTTAATAAGCGATGCTCTTTCTATGTCATTATTTTGTCTTCTGCTTCTGCTTTTATAGACTTCAAAACCAAGCAGAAAAAAATGAACACAAAATATTTTCATTTTAGTTTTTGAAACAACAGATTATGGTGTGTAACTAAATCTACACTGATGCTAAAGCTAATACAATAGTCCTCCATCATCGTTTGAGCATCGATATCACAATGTGTGTGTCCGCAATGCAAATTATGCCATGTAAAGTTGAGATTAAGGCTGATTTATACTTCTGCGTCGAGTGATTGGCTTGACCCACAGTGACTGCCTTGCGTGAAGTCGTGCATTTATACTTCTGCTTGCTGTTTGTGTTGCTCTGCAATAACACTTCCGAAAAGCTAGCTGGCAGTAGGATTTTTTGTTCCTCTGTCTCAAGTTTCTTCGCATGTTTTGTTTTTTCTGAACGCTAGCTTAATGTACAAGTGGCTCAAACTCATTCAGAGACAGTAACTGGCGGATGTGCAACAACTATAATCATAGAATTAAAACAAAATAAGTTTCCATCTGGTGATATTTCATAGGACTCGACACTTGTAAACACTCACTCCATCGTGCTAGCGGCTCTCAACATCACTCATGCTTGTCATCGGTACCAAGCCAACCAATCACAGAGCTTGCGCTATGCGCCGGTGTGACGTGTAGTTACATATTTTGAGAAGTGTGCATCATCGTCGGCGTCAGCCACGGTGAGGGCCATGCGACCGAACGAAGGCTGCGCTGAAACATACGCATGCACTTGACACAGAAGTATAAATCAGCCTTTATAAATGACTTAAAAACACTTAATAACTTAATGACTAAAATTTGTTTACTTTAATCAATTATATAAAACTATATTTATATTTCACTCGCCTGCAAAATCATCCCAATTAATCTAAAGTAATGACTTTGCACATAGAGCTATTTAAGTCATTTGGTGAAACTGTATTTATATTGCAATATATAAATACAGTTTATAGAGAACAAAAATATTGCAATGGAAAATGTTTCCAATATTGTACAGCCCTAACATGTAACATGCAATTTAACACCTAATTAGCTAGAAGGCCAAATGTGTCCACCCTGGTGTTGACCACTTTTCATCGACACCCCTCTTTTTATTTATTTATTTATTTATTTTTACTGTTTTATGAGAATATACACCTAGTTTTGGCACCATAACTGTTCTCATTTGTGTAACTATAATCACAAACACATGTCAGGTTCAATCACATTTTACTATTAAAGCAAACCAATTAAATTCATTTTCGACAACTTCTGGTAGTGGTAAAAAGTGGACAAGGTTAAAACATTTCAACAAAAGACAGCCCTGCGAAACTGCCACCCAAATCACTGCACATCTGCTATTAATAACAACAAACTGAAAAACGGCATCTAAAACAAAACATCCGCAGAGTGAAACCAACCAAAACTAAACTAATCCGAAAGGACAAGCTAAAAAAAACAGCAATTCTAAATTTAAAACTATAATAAGCCGGCAGTGACAAGCAACTTGTCTTGCAGGTCCCGCAGGTCCACAGCTCTGCATCAGCCTGAGGTAGACTGTTGATAACAGAGGAAGGTGTGCATGTTTGCACTTCTCTTTTTAGGAGTGGACAGAGGCTCAACATAGCCTGCATTTTTTTTTTTCCTGGCAAGACTCATAATAACAGGGTTGACCAGACGACTGAACTGAATTACACCACATTGCAAAATTTCAGACTCAGAAGGCCATATATGGCTCTGAAACTAACACATTTTAATTTTATAACTAAGCACACAATGCACATGCAGGTCAGACAAGAGCTTTGTTTTAGCACTACTACAATTGTCCACAAGGACTTTGTTTTTTAAAATGGAATCAGACAGTTGTTTTAGAATCAGAAAAGAATCATAAGATGAAACAAGAACAACAAATTACTGCTCACCAACCATTTGGAGAGAAAAGGCTCATGAATTGAAATTAATTTGAATTAATTAATCTTTTTACTCATGTTTTGAGCATGCTATGATATACAGTACATTTTAAAGGATGTGAATTCTTGTGTATATACATGTTTAAAAAGTACATTTTTAGGCTAGTGTTGCCACAAGACTTGATACTTCGATAGTAAGTTGATACTAAATAAAATAAAATAGATACAGTACCAGATTTTCTTAACTACCCAAAGAACAGAGGACTGAAAAGCTGCATGATTGCACAGTTGCACAGACACTGATGCAGCAGCTCTGAATCCACTTGCTGATAAGAAAGAAGGAAAGCCACAATATAACTATAACCAGCATAAATAGTGTTCATGCGTTTATTTGCAGTTCTATTCTGCGCTGAAATGTGCAGTACTAATCGAACTGAAACAAACATTTAGACACAGAAACAGCCTACGCTATGCTTCAAAGGTAGCCTAATAAGCATATTTTATACTTAAAAGTTCTTTTAAAATGCACCTATAGGAGCATAAACAGCAGATTATTTTGATACATTTAGTTTGCCACTGTGTGCTTAATGACAAAAACGTAGACTGCAGAACAGAATTTTTTTGTCACAATTTAAAATACTTGACTTATAAAATTGTAAACTGTTAATGCTGTTCAATTTCACTAATAGAAAAGTATGTTGTTCAGTTAGTATGTGTTTTAAGTTTTGCTTTGGTACAGAAAACCATCTATTTTTACTGCATAGTTTACTGTATAGTTGAGATGAAATCGAGATCACAATTTAGTAAAAGCTGTGATTCTCATGCACATCTTGTCATGGAACCATGGCTCTGTGATCACTAGTAAATCTCCTCCCATGTGGAAACTGAAAAATACAACACAAAGAAGATGGTATGGAAATTCATTCATTCATTCATTTTCTTTTCGGCTTAGTCCCTTTATTAATCCGGGGTCGCCACAGCCGAATGAACTGCCAACTTATCCAGCACATTTTTATGCAGCGGATGCCCTTTTAGCTGCAACCCATCTCTGGGAAACATTCACACACACTCATACATTATGGACAATTTAGCCTACCCAATTCACCTGAACTGCATGTCTTTGGACTGTGGGGGAAACCTGAGCACCCGGAGGAAACCCATGCGAACGCAGGGAGAACATGCAAACTCCACACAGAAATGCCAACTGACCCAGCCAAGGCTCGAACCAGCGACTTTCTTGCTGTGAGGCGACAGCACTACCTACTGCACCACTGCGTCGCCCTGGTATGGAAATTAACTAGTTTTATTGATTCAACTCACTAATAAACACAACTAAGAAACCATCATATATAATTATTTATGTGAAACACTTGCCTTAAGTTATAGTGTGCATTAGGAGTAAAAACAAAACAAATCCACAGTTCAATGAGAGTGAAAAGTGATGCAACAGCTTTCAGGATTGGAATCAATTTCAGGATTGCATAAATTAAATCTTCCTTGATCTTTTGCGTAGCTTGTCAGTGAACTATGACTCTGCATTGTAAATACTGCTCCGTCTGAAAACATCTGCTGGAGATTTACACTTGATTACAGAGCTGGATTTACTGTCAAAATGCGCATGAATATCGCCTTTGATTAATCAGCCAGACCCACAAAATACTGAAAGTATGTTACAGTGATACCCCACTTTGAGTTTCAAAAGAGTTTCCATACTGACCAAACCTATATTTTTGACTAGTGAATGACTTCTGATGGACCATGGGAACACTGGGACTCTTGTGTGAATCATGACAGGTAAAGGTCTACAATAACGGAACAAACGATTTTCAAGTCAGCAGGAAAACAAGGCCCAGAATTTACTTATGTGGTTTCACATTGGTCTTATGAGAACTTTGATTGTCTCAAGTAAATTTACTAAAAGAAAAGCCCACCTTATGCATATACAGGTATTCCGTGCGCTATCTTGAAACACAGCTTTAACAACATACCAAAACTATCAGTAAACCCCCACCCCTTAAAAACAGACAATACCTCCCTGATTTGTGCTGTCACGCAGTGGCAAGATAAATATCCTACATTTGTCAATTTGCGGCTATGCTACGTGACACCATAAATAAGGCTACAAGATTAAAAAGGTGATGGAATGAATTGTGGGATTGTGTTGCTGGATTTTCTAAATGGACATTAGATTAGCAATTACTCAGGCTGCTAGACTGCAAAAGTCTGAGCTTTCTATTTTTGGTCTGTTCCTCTTTCTCTCTTTTTTTCCCAGTACTACTGCAGTTCATCCGGCTGAAACACACAGTATTGCCGCTTCCTTGAACCAATTTCCACTTTCTCTTCCACACTTGCGGCAGAAACTAGATTTCAAAAATACCAAGAAATTAATAACTCATTTTTTCTCTTCACCAATTTCAGAGAACACAAAAAATTTTTCAAAATGCAATTCTTCTTTTTTATTCTTCCTCCAAAAAATTCACAAAAGCCCATAATGCCATAAGCAGAATAGAAATACACTTTTGAATGCATAAAAAAAGAGAAATATTTAAATGCAAACAAAAAACCTACACTACCCAACACAAGTCTTGTCACCTATCCAAGTTTTAGGAACAACAAATAATAACTTGATTTCTACTTGATCATTTGGTATCAGAAGTGGCTTATATGAAAGGCGAAAGCCTCTAGATTACGCTTATTTTACCAAAATAACATATGATCATGCCTTGATTTAATTATTTAATTAGGACTCCTAGAATTCATCAAGACTTTGGATTCATCTTCAATGCCTCCTCCTTCATCTTACCCCAAACGTGCACAATAATGTTCATGTCTGGTGACATTTGCACCTTTGACCTTCTTTGCTTTCAGGAACTTTGATGTGGAGGCTAAAGTATGAAAAGGAGCGCTATCCTGCTTAAGAATTTACCCTCTCCTGTGGTTTGTAACGTAATGTGCAGCACAAATGTCTTGATACCTCAGGCTGTTAATGTTGTCATCCACTCTGCAGATCTATTGCGCGCTGCCATACTGAGTGTAACCCCAAACCATGATTTTTTCATTTGCCAAACTTGACTGATTTCTGTGAGAATCGTGGGTTCATGTGGGTTCCAACAGGTCTTCTGCAGTATGTGTGATGATTGGGATGCAATTCAACAGATGATTCATATTAAAATCTACCTTCTATTACTTTTCCAAATGATCAACTAGAAGTCAAGTTATTATTTGTTGCTCTTACAACTGGGATCGACGACAAGACTTTTGTCAGGTAGTATAGGTGTATCTGAAGTCGCAATGCAAACATATGCCTATTGGCTAATTTATTGGTTATTTGCAGGTTATACCTCATTATGATTGCTTTCGAACACACACAATATTTTTGTCACAGATAACATTTACATGAGCATTTTATTTTAATTGGAATGAAATCATTCTGACTGTTGAATCATTGTGTTTACTTGATTTGCAACAAGATTCAAACTGGATTTGACCTTTTGTAATGCACACACTGTACAAATAAACAGTTTCCCAGTCTCCACATACTACTTTTCCTACCATCGCTTCTTTGTTTTAAAGAGCAGACTCAATATTTATGTATTTCTAGTCCTAATTAGGAGACAAGCACATGAAGCTTCGTGCCATGTTACTTATATTTATCAAGCAGTACAACTGCCCGTTCCAGTAGCCAAAATAAGCTGTCTGTGGTTGAGAGGATTGATGTGACATTGTTCTGCTCTACTTCACAAATGAAAGAAGAATTTCAGCATTACATGACAATCATGACACTTCATTCTACAAAAAACACAGCTCATTCCATACAACATATACAAGTAAGCCTTTTTTTGTCATTGCTTTTGTGCAGTACTTCCTAGTTTCAGTTTCAACATAATTAATTGTTTGTGTCCCCTCGATCGAATTAGAAAAGGTTTAAACCCCTCCTTCCAATCCGTTTAAAAACATTCATTTGGATCAAGCTTAGTCAGTTAAATTAAAGTGTTTACCATGAAGGATTTGCAATCCAATTGAGCAACTGATTATTTGTTAAAAGTCAGCATGAAATCAAAAATTGCTCTTTGTATGTTTATATTTATATAAAGCTTAAGGCTGGGTGATAAAAAAAACAAAAAAAGATTTATGATTTAAATAGACCCCCCTACCCCCCCACAAAAATGCTTGGAGTTGAAGGTTATTAATCTATATAACCTTATCATAATTAAAAATTATAGAACATATAGAAAAACAGTTGTCATTTAAAGATCTAATTTCACAAGCTCTATTTATAATTGCATACAAGACTTTTAAAATAATAATATAAATTACACCTTTTTTTACAATTACAGTGAAAGTAAACTCATAACGATTGTTAAAAAGGGACACTTTTCAATATCATTTTTTTTTTCAATGAACATGCATTTAGAGATTTGTACTCACATTAGGCTAGTGGGTTGCATTTTATAGCTTTTACTTGCGTGGGGTCACTGCATCTGGTAGATTAATCTAGGCCACTGAGTGAGTTTTGTCAGTGTTGATATTTACAGTAATTTGTAAAGTAAACAACGCATTTGGAGCTGTGTCACGTCATTTATCTGAAAACAGCAACGTTGGATTACAACATTAGATCAGTAACGGTCAAAAATGTTTACATTGCATTTATCTGTGGCTAGTTCCCTTCATAAGCGTGTCTTCTCTATTAATTGTCTTATCTATTAACAATACTTCTCACTGTGAGAATACAAGGTGTGGTGCACAATTTCAAAAGTGTGTGCATGTCTCGCGGTGAATGCGTGACGGAGAGTTCTGAATTATGCCTTTTTTTTGGCAGGTGTGTTTGTGCATCCGTGCTGTTTTTTTTGTTGTTATTGTTTTTTTGTCATTTCATTGAAAGAACGCAACATTTCTCCGAGTTCTCATTTACTCGCTGCATGTTGTTTGTGTGTTTCTAAGGCAATGCAGGGGGAACTAAGTGAACCCAGAGAGATGTTTAACATGTTAGGGTGAAAACTGATTTTCATTCAAACAAATCATTGTGAACTTCACACTCAAGATAATCCATAAAATTGTTATCGCCCAGCCCTACTAGAGCTTGTTATAAATTATTTATCTGTGCACTTCTTTCTTTTGTAAAAATTGATTTGCCCTCATATTCTATAAAATACCATAACCCTCCTTGCCCTCTCAAAATTACTTTTCCTCACTTCTGGTCACATGGAATGCCTTTAGGGCGGGGCTATCAGGGCGTGTCTCGTTTCTGCTCTGCCTTCATCCATTCATCAATCTTCCTTCATTTCACTAGCAGCACCCATCTTCCAACAATCCAATCGGCTCCAAATCCTATTTTTTTCTCATTACAAGACCTTCCATTTCATGGTGACTTTTAAGTAGCCACTGTGTCCGAGTATGCGATTTTTAACTCCTAAGTTCTTGTTGTACACAAGAAACGTCAAATTGCAATAGCAATAAACAACCAAACCAAGAAACAGAAGTGGCATGTTTTTTTTTTAAAGTGGTTGTCCACAAACCTTTTCCACAATGGCGGAACTTTTAGCAGCACCAATTCCATTGTTCCCCATGTTTGAAAGCTGTGCTCCTATTGGTCAACTTCACAGATTACATAACTTGTCATAAAAGATGGAAAAAATGTAAGTCTTTCTGTTAAAATGTTGTGAAGCAACCCAGATGTGGCACACATGACAATCAATGTTTATAAATTACCATAACGGATTAAGTCAAATGCAATTTGTTGAAATAGGCCAGGCTAAATATATAATAATGTGTTAGTTAACGCATTAGTTAACGTGAACTAATGGTAAACAACTATTTTGTTCAGCATTACATGATTTTTTATGTTAACTTGCATTCTAGAGCACCTCTTTACATTAACGGATTAATTAGATAATGTTTACTTACATATACACCAAGATATTGTTCATGATTAGATAACATGATCTTACAATGAACAACATATTTAGGCCCCATCACAATTCTATTTTTGTACTCCTTCCCCTTGGCCCTTGAAACAGAGTGTGAAGGGGAAGGGCTTGAAAATGTACCCCTAAGAAATGGGACAACACTACAACACTTGCACTCATCATCATATGTCATCGCAAACTCTTGCTTCATATGAGATTGACGATCACGACTGCTGTAGTCATTCCAGTTGTATTATTTTTTGGTATTTATCTTAAGGAAATCACATAAGGCAACAATATAATGTTATCATAATGATATAATGTGGCAATAATATCTTAACTGTACTGTGAATTTACATTTTATTCATCTATGTAAACACACAAAAACAACATTAACTTTATATCAGACGCAGTAAAAAGCTCATTCCCAGCCACTAGACTTTTCTGACAGGGGATTCGAGTGTCATCGAGTGTCTTGTTTGTATATATACATATATAAATACACACCAGTGTAAAACCTATGACTGGTGAAAAACATTTCTGTAATTGTGTACATGGGGCTCCACTTTTGCCATGTCCTCTTTTGGCTTTAACAATCCTTCAGGTTTTTCCAAACCTTTTAATAAAAACTTTCCTATATACATATATATATATATTGAATTTAAAACAATTTAATAGTTACAAAACTATAATTAGGGACAAATTATTTCTTTGATAACTGGAAAGGAATATTTGAACCTATCGGTTTATAATATACTGATGCCCTGTTTTCTGGGCTTTATTGGTGATAATGGTCAAAAATGTTGGACCTTTATTGCCTTTTTAGCATATGAGTAGAGGACATAAACTAGCCAGACAGTAATGTGTGAATTGTGGAACGGGATAAATAAAAAAAAAACATCAGTATTGTTTAGTAAGTGTGCTTTTTTTTTAACTTTTATTCTTGCCATATAAAAAATAAATAAATAAGTAAACAAATAAATAAATAAATAAATAAATATATATATATAT
>CAIGQZ010033112.1:8009147-8049781 GCA_903798205.1 Danio tinwini
TATATATTTGTAGAGCAACCCATGTTCTGTTGTCATTAATATTTTAAAAAACTTTAATAGGTAAAACTGTCCAAGATATGAACAAAAGCAAGTGATGCATCAAATTTGATAAAAAAAATCTAGAATGGTTATAAAGATCTTTATAATCAATATAATAATTAATAAAAACAATAAAAATAATTAGTTTAAAAATCTTGAATGGTATTAATGATATGACGTAGTTCTGGAAACTTTGTACTTCTCTGTTTATCAGTTTGACTTTATGGTCAGTTTCTTCTGACCACCCCCTGTCGTTTTAAAAAATATCACAACGGCGAACGTGGCAAGTATAAAAACCTTGTCCGTTTCGCGAGTCAGTGGAGGTGCGCGATGCGGCGCCAGGCGAAAGTATAAATCCAGCTTAAGGGGAAGGGCTAAGGGGTAGAATTGTGATTGGGCCGTATTCAGCGATGACAAATTATTAGTAGTAATAATGTGTTAATTATTACATTAGTTAGCATGAACAAATAATGAACAAAATGTAACACATTAGACAATGTTGCAATGGTGTACACTATAACAAATTTAACCTAAACTGTCTTTTTACTCAACCTAACTTTTCTAATTCTTAAAATGACATTTTTCTAGTTAATCCAACTTAATTTTTCTACATTTTATAGTTCTTACAACTATAAATAATTTTTTTTAGTTACAACTTATTTTTCTTGTTCGTATAACAGATTTTTCTAGTTTCCCTAACTTATGTTTTATAGTTACCATAACTAAATGTATACTAATGCTAACTAATACAACCTTAGTGTAAAGTGTTACTAAAGTATTAACTAACCTGACACCTTAGAAGACTAGATTCAACTTACAGATTACATTTCCAACCAAAATGTAATTTGTGCAATGATTCACCTTTACATATACCCTGAGAAACTAATACAAAATCTCAGGAAAAGCTTAAAAGAAGAAGTACTCAAGCATGTTTTCATAACATAGAATGCTGAAATAATGTGCACTACAAAGGAACTAATGTGCGATTGACCTTAAACGAACCGCATGCTAAAACCAGCAACAAAATACAGACTGAAGTCACAAAGTAGGTCAAAGTCTCCAACATTTTAACTCATAATCGTCCTTGGATCACCATCAAAATCTCAGCTAGGGAAAACATTTGGGAGTTTGCGTTTCCAAATGCCTAGGCGTCAGGGACACAAGTGCAGGATTTGAGAAACAGCTTGCGTGTCTCTCGCAGTGGGTGAGGGATGTGTGGGTTTTACTCAGCGCGAGACCATTTAGACAAAAGGCCACAGCATCCTTGGGGGTGAAAAAAGTTCACAGGAACCACAAACACAGCTCACCAGGACCAAGCAGGATGTGTGTGAACTTAGAGAAGGTCCTGCCGCTGGAAGAGGTCAGGGGTCGAGTAACACTCCTCGCACACCCAAACTTTCAAACAAGTCACTTTAAAGTGAGAGTTCACGTGAAAGTGAACATGGTCGGTATTTACTCAACCTTCTTTCTTTCATGAAATACTTGTGAGCTGTGTCAGACAGGAAGATTACCAGTGAAAAATGGCTTGAATTATTTGGCATTCAAGGAAAATAGTTCCACAAAATGAGAATTCCCTCTTAATTTACCTTCCCTTAAGCAATCCACGATGCTGACCTTCGAAGAATTTCAGCAGAAATTGATCTTTTGTGATTCAAGTCAATGGCTACTGTCACTTTGAGAGTCAAATAATATAAATAAATAAATAAATAAATAAATAAATAAATAAGCAAACAAACAAATAAATACATAAATAAATATACATATATAGGCCAAACTCAAATGTATACACCAAGGTCTCTCAAAATAACTAGTATTTACAAAACTAAACATTATTTACCAGTCAATCTACCACTCCAGACTGCTGTTTGCTTCATGAGACATCAGTATATTGTTAGGAGTCACAGGTACTAATTTAGCTTTACTTAGTTTTGTCTCTAAAAATGCTGATAGCTGTTGACTTGCATGTTATGAATCACAAAGCACAAATATCCTCTTTAATGCTATGTTTTAAAAAGTAATCTCCGATGGCTTGAAGACGAGTAAATAATCATTTTGGCTGAACGATCTATCTGAAAAGGTACTTTTTAAAGCATGAGATTATAAACAGCAACCACTTTATGCTGGGGATGTAACAATTCACCATGAGCCCGTTGAAAATCGATTCAAATATGTGACTATTCAAATCGGTAGAAATGTTGAATGAATCGTGATACATTTTTTGAACAGTGTGGGTGCTGTGTTTACAGGCGCAAACTCGCTTTACCTGCACATCAGCGGTGAGCAAGAGGTAAGGCGGCAGAGTAAAATGACAGCGGTGAAGTGCGCCAGACAGAACAACGAATATGATGCACATAAACCGTCAGCACAGTGAAAACTGCTGTCACAGATGTCTATACACACACACAAAAAAACTTTTAATGAGCCAAAACATGCGGACTGGATGATTTGCAGCTCCCCTTGCTCCGACGAGTGTTAAGGAGATTTGAATCTTTTGTTTTTAAAAATAGCAATTTTGTTATGGCAGAAATATATATTATTTTGCAAACAATGTGCAGCGTTTAAGAAAAAAAAATGAAAGGGCACTTAGATTTGTTTCAAATAATTTTCGTAGATTAGTATTGTGAATTGTATCGAATGGTGTGTCAGATGAATCGTTACATCTCTACTTGATGCTTTAGATTATTGTACAGGGCTGTAATGACAGGGCTGTTCATGCAAGTGATGGTAAATTTGTATAATGGTGAAATAAATTTCAGCCCTAGTGACTCATTTGCATACGTTTTGACACAAAAGTTACAAATAAAAAAAAACTTTGCTTTACAACTATGTGTAAAAAAATTTAGGTTGAAAATACAATCAAATGTACTATAAAAGTCTTAAATAAAAAAGCAAACATAAATCATGTCCTTTCCCCGCATCCCATAAATACTTCAATTTTGTTGATAAACTTGTATATGTACGGCTGCTTACAAAGCATAATACAGTACATTGATCTCTTTTGTGATCTTAAAGTGACAGTTTATGTGAAAATAATTTATGCAGTGTTAAAACCTTTCAGAGTAACACTTATGTTGATTTGTTCGAAATAAACATGGAGGTTTCAAAAACTTGGACTCTATTTTAGCAATTCAGTCAAGAAATGCAGAGGCCTAGAATATATAGGCCAAGACGAGATACAATTCATCTTGACTTTCTGGAGTAAAATGTCACAGTTTGAGAAATTTAGCAAAAAACTGAAAATATCTTCCACAAAACATGTCAAATGAGAGACAGGGTGTTGACGTGAGGAAAGGAGATGGTCTGGAGACAGGAAGACAAGGTGCCAGACATGAAGAGAGGCAGACAGACAGACAGACTAAAGAAAAGCCCTTTGGTCTATTTTACTACCTGCATGTGAATCATAAATATCCAGATAACTTAGTTATAAACAAAGACTGTGTCTGTATATATTTATACTGTGCCAATACCTGGGGCTCTAGTCACATCTGTATGCAAATTGTAAAACATTTGAATAAAGAATCAAACATACTGGATGAAAACAATGTTATGCAAATATATTTTAACAGGTATAAAAAAAATTATTTCAGCCCTTATTTGTGTAAAATATGAAAATATTGGGTAATAATAATTGTATAACCCAACCCAATGGTTGGATTTGTCCATACTTTACCCAAATTTGACTTGAAATAACCAAGCAGTATTGAGTGTAGCTCAAATAAGTCTTTTTTTTCCTACTTAAGCATCTATTTTTTCATCCATTATTTATTATATACGTTCATTTTATTTAGCATAAAAATATTTTTGTTTAACGGTTTTAGTTGTAATTCTTTTTAGAATTGTGTAAAACTCTGTACATTAGCTGTGGAATTCATCTTAAAGTAAGAATTTTAGCTTGGAAACATGTTAAAGACAACGGTGAACATGGTCAGAATTGAACAGGAAATGCCCCCTCCCCACTTTATGTATAAGACAAGTGTTTAGAAAGAGAGGAAGAGAGAGAGAAACAAAAGACAATGCCCGCTTCACAGATCTGTGTGTAACCACTACACACCACGTGTTTCTATTATCGCTGTATTTTGTCCATGTGGCTTCAGGTTTTGTTCCTTCACACATAGCTTAACTACACAATCGCTTTGTTGCAAACCAAATCAACATCCTGTTGACTCATGACTTGACCACCTAAAGGTCACAGCTGCTGTAGATGTTCCAAAGCTGGCCAAAGTTCTCTCTTAACATTTGCGCAAGGGTATGTTCTTCAAGAAACTTTCAGGATTACAGCTTTATAATAGGAGATGAGGAGCAGGCTGCGACAAAACCACCGACTTTACAGAGAGAGAGAGAGAGAGAGAGAGAGAGAGAGAGAGTTGTGAATACAGCTTCAGATATGCAGCAGCTGAACTGAAAACCCATCGAAAAACCCCATCTGACATCCTGCCCAGGGTAAAAGATTAGATCTAAGCACATCTGCATATGTTTAATCTGTATAGGTAAAGATTGTGATTTCAAACTAAACACAGATATAATACTATTCCTAAATGTCAATGATTTGTCATATTTGGGCTACAGATTAACAAAACGTTGACATTTTGTGACATTTTACTGGTTGTCGCAAATAAATTTTGTTAGAGGTTGCGCTGTGTTATGCTGGGTTTACACCGATTGTGGATCACTGCATAACTTGCTCTAGTTTACTTGCAGGAGTTTTCCACCTCACACAAATTTTCCGCTCAATTACTTTGAACTCAAGCTGTTATTATTTGAATTTGTGCGGAAGAAGCATTTAAGCAATTTGAGGCATACATGGAAAACAAGTCACATATTTTGCGTAATTTGAGTAAACCTCCTACTGTAAATTTGCTTATATCCACATATTTGCATTGACTTTGTGCGTTTTCTATTTGCGTGAATTCCTAATTTTAGCTTTTAGGTGTGAAACCAACATTGGAGCTATGGTGAAATGTTGTTCAATAAATCAATTCAATCAATTTTACTACACCTCTAGCAAGTGTTACTACCAATTTGTCAAACTAATAAGTAGGGCTGGGTGATAAAATCGGTATCAATATTTATTAACCGAACACCTCTGTCCATATCGATAAAAAAAAAAAAAAAAAAAGATTAGGTATGAAGTTATGGTATGTAGTTTTTTGGTATGAAGGCTATAGTTTTATTAAAATGTGGCTGCTGAGTGTGCGCCTTGGAAGCAGTGCCAATAGGTTTAGGGTGCAAGTTTGTCATTTCCAATGGAGGCACATGACTTGCACGACGTGCATATGGGAGCGACAAGCACATGTTGTGCAAGCGGTGGGCACGTGAAACGCGTGCATTTTCTAGCTGCACCTAGTTTAAAACATCTGAACTTTTCCGAATGCTGCGTGCACACCGCGTTTCATGCAAGTAGAACTAACCAATCTGTTTAACACTTTGTATGGAATATACATATTTTAGTAATAAGGCAGACTAATTACATCAGACAAATACAGCGCATCCAAACACTGCAGTGCTTTTTACTTTTCTCCATAAACTTGCATCGGAGCTGCAGCAATTTGTCCGTTTGTTATCCTTTGAGAAAATAGTTGATGGTAACCTAGTTACGAGAGAGGCCAGGGTAGCTCGAGCGCAAAATCTATTGTAAATGGTCAAGGAATCCACACACACGCACTTGTCACTTCAGGTCAGAATAACAACACATGCAAAAATGAGTGCCGTATAGCACCAGTGAGGAGATTGTAAAGAAAAAAAAAGGATGTAAGGATGTCGCCAGAGTGGTCTTTTGGTTTCTTTTCTTGTGCATCCCAGTCACTAGCACCCTATCTGAAAGATTTTTTAGCATAGGGGGTAATATAGTCATTCAACTTCACAATTTCTATTGTTGCAATCCTTTAATAAAAAGCTAAGATTTGATTATCATCATTTGTGTTGTTGACAGAGTTTGAGGTTTACTGCATCACTATTACTTACACCTTAAAGTTTGCTTTGATTGTTGGGTATTTACGCTTTACCATTGCACACACTTTGTAACGTTTTATTTATCAAGTTTAAGATTCTCTTTAACACTTGTTTATTTTATTATGAACAGATGAGATATTTTGTTTAAATATTTTTGTTTTTGACTACATAAAACTATTTGTCTTAGTAATGTTAGTAAATTAAAATAAAGTGGTTAAATAAAAAAAATCCTAATGTTCCTAAATGTATTGTAAAAAAGTATTTAATAATTATCGATATCGAATAATGAATGAGTGTGTATGGGTGTTTCCCAGTACTGGGTTGTGGCTGGAAGGGCATCCGCTGCATAAAACATATGCTGGAATAGTTGGCAGTGTGGCGACCTCTATAATTGAGACTAAGTCAAAGAAAATGAATGAATGTTTGTTGGAAACTATATTGTGCACTTTTATTTGGACTAAATTTTGCCCTTAGTTTCATTTTGTTTTCATAACAATAGAAAACGTAACTTTTTTGCTATGGTTTGTTATACTTGTGTTTGACGATAAACAAAAGATGAGCTGGTTACGGTTTTTAGAGATGGTGGTGTTTTGTGTCAGTGAAAATAATCTGGGCCACAAAAACATACATGAAAAATGTATCTGGGTCACAAGCAATATGCATTTCTAAGATACTAACAAAACTATAAAAAATCTTTTAACATTATTAATATTAGATGTGCAGCGCAATCAACCAGGTGTTGGTACCACCATCTACAAATTAGCTCTCAAATTACTATCATTATTTTATGTTACAAAATTCTATTACACATTTCAAGTTAGGATATAAACAATGATGCATGCTATAGCAATAAAATAGAGTTCACCAGATTAAAAGTAACTTGAAGCTTCAAATAAAGATGAATTCATAACACTGTTCAAGTATTCAAGTAGGTGAAGAAAAGTAACTGATGTAATGCGGTTTATGATATTGACGTATATTGTTTTAGGGGAGAACTTTGTTCAAAAGCTATAATTAAACAATATTTTGTCAAGTCTGTTTTTGTGCTGGTGCTATATGACTGGTTTGGTCCTAATGACACTAAAACTCCCAGTAGGTCCCTTGTTTGAATCACTGAATTAGTCATTTAGATGATTCATTAAAGTGACTAATGTCTTTAGAAAAAAGCAAGTGACTATCTTAATGAATGGATCATTGAATCATTGACTCAACTGATTTATACTTACTGCATTCTTCTTTGTTGAACTGTTGTATAACAGCAACAATCATATATGTGAACATCTCCTGATAATCAAGGAAAAACACTATCATATCTTATAAAAACAAAACACATACAAGCATTTTTAGCTTTCAAACCTAAATTATAGTGGTTTCAAACAGAATTCTAACAGGCTTCATAATGCAGTAAAAGGTTCTGTACTCTCCAAACATGATTTTGTTTATTTTTTAGAGCAATTGACAAAGCTGTCATCTCACACTAGGCATGGGCGTGTATAAGATTCTGACAGTATGATAACCTTGGATAATAATATCACGGTTTTACGGTATTACGGTATTGTGATTACTGCTCTAAAATATATTCTTTTTAAATGTCTGGGTAAAAAAAAAAAAACTTTTTTCCCCTTTAAAATTGAAATTTGATATTTTGGAGCAGTAAACATGTCAGGCTAAATAATTCAAATGAATCATTTCATTCTGCTGTCTTCATTAGTTTCTAAAACACAGATTTCTTTGCATCTTAAAACGCCATCTTTGGATATTTTTTTCTGCTGGAGGTACTGTTGTTTTAAAAAACAAACAAAAAAAGTAAATAAAAAAATATTACACATACCTTAGAAACGGTTAGAAAAATTTTGACAGTTTTTAAACCCTGACTTTTCCAAACCATAGTATACCTTAAAAACTGTTATCGTCCCATGCCTATCTCCGCACTGTTAAAACAATAGCTACTGTGATATTATCACACAATAAATATAACCCCACACATGTAATTAATGACTGGACAATTTGTTGAAGAGCTCTACTAGAGCTGGGCTGATAAACAATATTATTTTGAATCTCTATATGATGATAATATAAGAACAAATGTTAAGCTCTGTATTTTCTTTACACTATATTGATCTACGAGCCAATCACACAGCAGAAATGTGCAACAATGGGAATCTAAAAGTGATGTTCCGAATTTTTGGCCACCACAATTTATCGGTCGAAAATTTGTTATATCATTTAATGGACCCTCTAATTTTTCTGGCCTCAGTCATTGTTGGAATACTCTTTTAAATTTGAATGTATTAACAACTTATATTAACAACTTACAACTTATTGAAATCTATATCGTAATCTAGCCCAGTCGCATTTCATCGGTGCAACCGTATGGACAAACATCATTCGATATATAATTATAAATTTCAGGAACAATTTCTAACACCTCATCTCGATCTAAAAAAAAGTTTTACACAGGCAGACAAAACAGACACTCTATGGGTCTGTCAGTTTTGAGATGCTGTCTGTTTTGAGCACTGAGTTTTCCATCTGAAATTGAACTTGTATTGAAATATATATCGTTATCGTTCAATATGGAAAATAATTATCGAGACTAAATTTTTGCCATATCGCCCATCGCTGAGCTCTACCCAAAACACATTGATTTATCCAGTAATGAAGCAAGTCAAGGATTTCACTTTTTTTAAATTCATTCAAATTAATTCAAAGCCTTTAAACATACTGCAAGTAACGTATGTCAGAATTTTGCTTGTCTAGCAAGAATTACAGGGAGAATCATGGTCTCCATTTTAATCAAAAATAGTCATTCTCCATTTATCTGGAATCATGCAGCTCTAGCCAACACATGCGTCATCTGGGCTTTCAAAAATATAAACTACTTTTTCTGATAGCATAGGAACATGATATCCTGTCGAGGGCTCCTCAGAGACTAGATAGGAAGTTTGGGACAGTAGCTCAAAGTTTTGTACTTGACATAAATTAGAGGAAGCCAGACAGTGGAAAACATCAATAAGATCAGCAAAAACCAAACATGCACTTGGCCTTAGTTAGAAAACACAAGCAGACAGAATTGTTTGTGAATACATACTTACATAAAACTGCTTTGAATCTAGCCCAGTTGCATTTTATCGATGTAACCAAATTTGCAAATATCATTCGATATGTAATAATACATTTCAGAAGCAATTTCTAACATCTCCGTCTCAATCTAAAAAAAGTTTTACACAGACAGACAAAACAGACAAACCATGGGTCTATTATGACAGACTGACTCAGAGACAGATCAATAAACTTCAGAAACTGTCTGTTTTGAGCACTGTGTTTTCCATCTGAGATTGAGCAGGTGTGTGTAACTGTGATATCAGGCCGACTAAAATACTCAATTTAGCAGTAATAATTTCCACTGTCCGTCTGTTTGTCCTGCTTCTAATCAACTGGGCTATCTAGTGCTTCCTCCACCAGTTAGTTAGTCTCATCTGCAGGCACCCTGATAACATATCTACTCAAAAAAGGAGAGAACGAGTGATAAAGCAAGCCTGTCAGTTCATCATAAATCCTGTTTAGCTTTGTCACTGACTGCACTATTGTCAATCCTGCTACAAATAAATTGATTTAATGAGAGGGTGTGCACAATCAGTTGGTACTTCAGATTTTTTTGATAAATAAAATAAAACTGGCCTTTTCACAACCAAGTCCATAAATTATTAGCAAATGATCTGAACTTTAACTGTGCTAGTTTGTCAATAAAGGAAACTACAATGACCGTAGTCTATAAACAAATATGGACGACGTGTTTCCACTTTTTTTCACTGCTGAAAAGTGAAGCCAAAATACACCAGGTAAGGCTGCTGCCATCTTGTGCCAGTGACTTTATTTAGAGTCCCAAGTCCGGTGTATCAAAGTTTTGCCCAAAATCCCACAGATTCAATCTCAAACACATCTTGACCCCCATCCATTTTAAAACATCAAGTAACTAACTCGAAGCTAAGTTATTACAAAAACAAACACTTATAACATCTCCCCAAAATGATGAAAACCATCTTTCGATGAAAAGGAAACAAATTAAAGTATAATTCGATAGGCTCACATCACATTTATTTACATAAAGAATTTGGTTTATGACCTAAACTGCAGCCAGCCAGCAGGGGCGAAATATTTTGGCTTAACCTTTCTGGAAGTGTGGGGGGGACTATAATGATAGAAATATAGCTTTAAAAATGTAGGGCTGCACAATTAATCGAAGGCAATTGTGTGCAAATTTTGTCTGTAAGGATGACTCTAATTAGCAGCAAATCTCCAGCACATGCATTCAGATGCAGTAGGGTGCACTGCACAGAGTCATAATTCACGGACAAGCTACAAAAATTTGGTTCATAATCACAGACAATTTAATCAGAAAATTATTAAATAATGACCTCTGTAGGTTCTCAGTGAACTACGGCTCCATGTTGCTGCTACATCTGAAAGCATGTGAAAATACCACAATTATCAATGTTTTTACTTCAAACTCACTCCATAACTTCAGTCGAGTATTTAAAATAAATCTTTCTGTGAGAAAGCCTACAGCGCCTAGACTGCAGCTCTGCACAAAAAGTTTGGCCAGAGGAGAAATAGTAGTGTCCAACAGAGCCTGGTTTCTCTCTAGGTTTTTCTTTCCTTTACTTTCGTCAATTGGTGAAGTTTTGTTCCTTGCCACTGTCGCCACTGGCTTGCTTGGTTTGGGACTTGTGGAGCTGCACATCGATGGATTTGCTCTTCAGCGTTTGGACTTTCAGCAGTGAAATTTAAACCACACTGAAATGAACTAAACTAAACTTCAACTTTGAAAACTGGATTGACACAATTTCAATTTACTAGAACTTCTATGTTAAGCTGCTTTGACACAATCTACATTGATCTGCATATAGTGAAAGTGCTATTTAAATAAACATTAATTGAATTGGATAAATCTATACTCATGTGGCTATTAGTCACATTGAATTAATTAAAGAAGAAAATCTTTCTGCTATAGGGATTTTTTTTATGAAAAAACAAAACTATGACTAAAGCACACAATAAATGCATCACAAATCAGTTCATTTTAGTTCAATTTGGGTTTATTATCAGAAATGAAGTAATTAATATAATCAGTAAACACACACACACACACACACACACACACACATAAATGTTGCCTAATCACTGGCCAGTAGCACTACTTAAAAATTTATTTTGCTCTCCTTTCTTTCTGGCTTGCAAATTTCTTAATGACCTTTTGGTTAAAGTCAGTCATCTCAATCACCAGTCTCTTCTCGACAGCATGGCCAATGCATTCAGCCTCTCTTGCGTCATGCTGTTTGAAACAGCAAACACGGAAAACAGTAAAAGGCATGACTTACATCACAACCTGCCAGCCAACTCCGTTTGTCATAACAAGTGCTGGAAAAGCCCCGAGTGTATGCGCGCAGGCGATCACTTCACTGCTGGTGAATTTGCAAGGAAGGTCGATGGTCCAAGCTCCTTGATTCTTTTTTTTTTTTCTTTATCCAAACGCCTTGTGAACGGATATCTTTGTAAAGATACAATGGAATTTTCCTTCATCTCGAGAAATTGCACTTGCTTTCACTATGATTAATAGTTGTCAGTTAACTGAAGAGCTGCTGCTGCTGAACGGTCTAAGTGAGAATGGTCCAATCACATAAGGCCAATCATGTAAAAACAAATATGATTCATTCTAACAACAAAAATGGGAGGGTTCGGGACGCAGAGCGATGCGCCCCAAGGACAATTTAAAACCGGCCAATTAGAACTTATCGTCATATCACGTGCATTGCAAAAGTTTGTGTACCTACATAGACACTCATTAGTCCGGCGCCCCGCACACATATAAAAAAATATTGTTCATACATTTTTTTTTCAAAAAATGTTAGTATGACCACAATAAATGTTAGAATGTTATAATTAAATCAATTTATTTAGTTAATATTTGTGATAATAAATATTAACATATTAAAGGGGTCTTACTTGAAGGGGGCGGCGCCCCAGTGCCCTCTATTGACCAGCCGCCACTGCTTCATACGCATTTAACTAGACGCTCAAAAATTAAAGTTTTAGGAAGCAATTACATTATTTAACCAATAGGTGGAGACAACCAGGAATCAAAAATATGCCACTGAATAATTCTTCAAAAATTATCCATCTAACAATGAAACATGAAGTTTTATGAGTGAATAAATAAATAATTTATTGACTAACAATAAATATGGATTGTATAAATTATGTTTGTGAATTATAACAGTGAATTTTTCACAGTACAATACTGAATATTTTACTATTTATTTTTATTCAGCTGATCAATTCTTCATTTTATTTTTAATAAAATTACAGGTTCTAAGTTCTGTTTGTTAAAACAAAAAGTTTTTTGTTTTTGTAATAAATGGAAAGCAAATGACATTGGTCTCCTCCCCTTTTTGGTTGATCCCAAAAACAGTCAGATTCTAAAAAAAAATAACGTGATCCAAACAGTGAAATCCGTTACACCACTAATATATAGTAATCACATTACAATATATACTTTGTGAAATAGGGATTATGGTAGACAAGACACAACAATTAAGAATGTATGTGTTTTTGGAATAATAGTAAAGTTTAACCATAACAGAGTGAAAGTGTATCATTTATATGTGCTTTTAAGGCTTAATTGCCACTGTGTGTTTAAAGCATTCAGGTTAGTTTTTCTTCTGTATATACATTGTTTACTTCATTTACACATTTGTTCTACTGTATTTGTCTATTCGTGTAATTAGTTTATTACTCTTTATGCAGACGCACTCCCCTACAAAGTCACACTAATAATTAATTCTTTACAAATTGAGCTAATAAAGTCATCATATAGCAATATATAAATCACAGAAAAACTAAATTACACAATATTATAACCCTCACTACAACTACACAGAAAATCAATATAAATCACATTTTCCAGCTGATGAATGATACAAACACTGACAGCCAACATAAACATTTAAGATGACAGATGACAAAACTGCACCACACATCTAAAATAAACCAAAAATGATCATGTGTAGATGCTGAATTAGTTATTGTTATAACTATTTTTTGTTCTCATTACATACACAATATTGCAAAGAGCTCTTTCTTTGCGCAAGGAAATGATACAAAATTTGCTGAAAAGTGACTAGTTGGTCCAGCTACATTCAAGTCAAATTTAACCTCAAATACAATTCCAACAGCAGCATAACTACTGATTCAGTTTCCTGAGATTGACATCACAGGCATTGTTCCATTAATGACTATACACAATCTAGATTGTCGCATTTACAGTTTTTTGGTCTAAACACACAGTCAGACGTCTGTATCTGATAGGAATATAGGAGCGTCCCCCGTCTTGGACTGAATTATTATTTGAGTTGCTCCAAATGCCTGCGACAGCTGCTCGTGAGGCTGATAAGAGCTCATGCTGGTGTAGGATTCGCAGCTGGCGAGATCAGTCTATGATAAATGGCTCTAATGTTGAGGACAACTGCTTTTCACAACAACAGATTATTTACATTAGGTTTACTGTACAAACACAACATAATAGAGGAAGACTGACATCTGACTGACATCCAGATATTTATATTTCTTTAATGGTTAATCTTGAAATTACCTACATTCAACCTAATATTAATCCAGTTATTTGTTTTTAATAAAAGACCTACGGACATTTTCTGAGCCACTGCATCAATGCAACAAGGGTTGGTTGCATAAATAGCAATATTATTATTATTATGAATGGTAAATACTACTATTATTGTTGTTGTTGTGGTTGTTATATTAATAATTCATCATAACTAAAATATTTATAATAAATTCTTTAATGGTTTATTGCGGAATCACTTTTATTAAACAATGTTATGTCATTTATGTGTTTTAAAATTAATAACAAGCTTTTAAAAGTTTAAAAATAGGCCTACACACATATTCTGAGCCACTGAAACAATAAAACAAGGATATTAACACAGTGGTTGATTACATAAATATCAATATTGTTATTATTAGAAATGGTAAATACTATTATTGCTGTTGTTATATTAGTAATTCATCATTACTAACATATTTATAATACATTCTTTAGTGGAATCATCAATTTTGGAATCAACTTCATTTAACAATATTAAGCCATTTATGTGTTTTTAAATAAAAGACAAGTTTGATACGTTTAATATTTGGCCTACAGACATATTCTGAGCCACTGGAACAATAAAACTAGGATATTACCACTGTGGTTGGTCACATAAATAGGAATATTATTATTATAATGAATGGTAAATACTTTTATTGTTGTTGTTGTAATATTAATAATTCATCATTACTAAAATATTTATAATACAATCTTTAGTGTTTTTTTTAATCAACTTCATTTAACAATATTAAGCCATTTGTGTGTTTTTAAATGTATAACAAGTTTTAAAAAGTTTAATATTTGGCCTGCAGACATTCTGAGCCACTGGAACAATAAACCAACATGTTAACCAACTGTTAACACAGTTACATACATAGCAATATTATTATTATTATTATTATTATTATTATTATTAATGGTAAGTATACAATTATTGTTGTAGTTGTGATATTACTAATTCATCATTACTAACATATTTATAATACATTAGTTAATGGTTTATTTTGGAATCAACTTCATTTAACAATGTTATGCCATTTATGTTTTAAATAAAAGCCGAATTTAATATGTTTAATATTTGGCCTACAGACATATTCTGAGCCACTGAAACAACGAAACGCAGGTAATTACACAGTGGTTGGTTACATAAATGGCATTATTATTATAATGAATGGCAAATACTATTAATATTGATGTTGTTATATTAATAATTCATCATTACTATAATATTTATAATACATCCTACGTTTTCATTACAGCAGTCCACTGATTACTGTCAAATAGCTGTATTAAAATAGACAATAAAATTTGATTTATTTTTTTATAATAGCAAACCAGAATAATCATACAACTTGCTTTAATTAACATAGACTATTAAACATTAAAACAAAGAGTACATAATCATTCGCCTTAATATAGTAAATTATATTATAATTCTCAACATTAGTATTATAAACTGTTTTACAAATAATACAATTAGCTTCTATGGTAATTGCCACTTGTTATAGTAATAATGCAGATTGAATCAAAGATTAAGTACTTAATCTCTCATATTGTTGTTGTTTTGTAGTTATATTAATAATATTTTATACATATATTTTATATTCATATAAATAGTTTATATATAAAAATAGAGTTGAATGGAGTGAATATATAATATATAGTATATCCATAAAGTCTTATTAGATGTTTAGCTTTCATTGCAATAGTCAAAGTTGGTTTTGTGTTATAAAGGCGTATTAAACCACTAAACTCAGCACACTAAACCTCAAAAATCTTATATCGAGTTCGAGTCCTCTGAGGACTTGTTTTCATTTTGTTCATGACAAAACTTTTTCAAATCAACAAATAATGATTTTTTTAAGTCTATGTCTGTCTTACAGACAGCACGGTGGATAATAAAGAGATAATATCCTTTCAATAAAAAAGACTGTCAGTAGAGGCCAACGAACGGGCGGCGTTTATACAGAAAATGAAGTGAAACACATTAAAAGTTTCAAGTCCGACTCAAAACCTGAGAGGCTGAAACCAGCGAAAGCTCGCCTTCGCGAAACACACACGCACTCGAGCACGTTTCCAGTACGGTCAGTGTGCATTTCTCTCCCGGATCCTACAGTCACGACTGTGATCAACTTTTGCCTGAACTTACCCGCTCGCTTCCTCTCGGCTGCTCGATTCCGGTCCTGCTCTCCAAAGTGCTTTAAAGATCAACTCCTACAAATTCACATCTGAGGAACAAAGTCGGTCCAGACACGAGATAAGCGCTGGTCTCGCCAGGCTCGTTTGCAGGTCGAGTCTAAGTAAATGTCATAAAACTTTTCTCTTCGGTTCTGCCTTCCTTTCCTCCCCTTGCCTGCCCCCCCTTTCCACGGTCCAAAAAAAGTCGCACTTCCGCGATCGAATGGCTGCTGCTTGTATCATGTGGTTGGCGTCCACGAGAGCGCCCGCACCTGGTGCTCTGAGCGCGCGCCCTTGACCTGCTTTGTAGCGACGACGATTCATCGTTAAACAACGACAATATTTCCCTAAACAGGAATGTGAACTCATCCATGGACTTTCCCGAGCGTTCGTTGGCTTTATTGACTAGGAAATTACAAATAATGTCATATTTCAAGTAGCCTAAACTGTGTCCTACTGTAATGGCTGCTGTTCTATTCATAATTAAAATATATCTAAAAAGTTATGTTTAATTTTATAACTAAAAAAGAGACTAAGCCGAAACGAAAATAAACGAATAAAGTGCGTTCAATAGCTGTGTTTTTTATTTTAAATAAGAATTAGGTCTCTTGTCAAACTTCTTAAAACGTAACTTTGTTTTTTAAATAGAACATACTGTAATATCAGGCACATCCCTTATTTATATCATTTAGTTTGCTTTATTTTTTTTATTTTGTTAATATGTTATTAATAATTTCACTGATTTTATTTCAAAGCCAAGCATGAAATGTTTGAAATTATTTTTTACTTTATAAATAAATATGGTTATGCTGTTAAAATAATCATTTTAAAATAACATGATTTATTTATTGTTTGTTGATTGTTTGGTTGTTTGTTAACTTTAATGTGCTTTCTACATTCACACATCATACCTGACTGTTATTGCCATAAGCCACTGCTATTAATTAGCTTTGCGTCTGTAGCTTTTTTTAAGTGGCAGTAGCGGTCTGAGACTGCATCATGTCTGCAGCCAGACTCTTTTGGAAGATGTTGTTGACTCACTATTTATGAATCATCAAGGTCCAGTTTCAGCTAAAAATCTCTTAGTCACCCACATTTCAGATGTCCAGTGTCATATACTAAATGCCATGTTATACCATAAAGCTCCAGCAAACAGCATTTGAGTGAGTGATGTGAATGCACATTTCATTGTTTGAACCTGCTGAAAGAATCAGCACATTTCAAGTTTTGATTCTGAACAAAGAGCTTGCACGTTGTTGTTATTGTTGTGTTTTGACTGTATAGCATACATTACTGAATTAAACAATGCTAAAATGTAGCTATATTTTATTTTAAATTGATACAAAGTCACTCTCATATGACAAAAAGAAAAACACAATTCTAAATCTGATCGGTTCAAATAGTTTTTATTGTAGTCACACTGCTTAATCCACAACAATACGATAGTTTCTGTGTTAAATAAAGTCTTAATTAAAATTTATTCATAAAGTCAGATAAGTCACTCTCATGTCGCCACCTACCGCTGAAGAAAACACTGAACGAATTCGTGAGTGAATCTTTGTGTTCAACCGATTCACTATTATGAATCTCAACCCCCCTCCACCAGAGGGAAACCTACGATGGTTTGGAACTGGAAATTTTGTTCCGGAATTCAGGACTACAAACTAAACAGCACTACAACAACAGAGGAACAGAGAAAGTGCCTGCAAAACTTTATTGGTTGTTCGTAACGGTGGGGTTTTCAAAATGGTCCGCGTGTGTGCTTTTCCTGGATGCTTAAACCGAGAGAAATCCCTCAGACTCCGCCAGTGCGCAAGTTTGACTTTTCACTCGTTGCCCCTTTAAGACTTTAAAAGGTTGAATCTGTGGCTGAACGCTCTTCATCGAGACACAAAGTCACCAATTCGGACTATCCGTGGACTGAGGGTGTGCAGTGAACATTTCTCTCAGGACGATTTTTATCTGAAGAGTAGAGGAAGTAAAAGACGATTGAAATCAACCGCTGTACCGAAATGTAATCAGGTAACGTAACGTTAGGCGTGGAAATAAAATAAAGACAAAAAAATATAATAGTTGTCAGCATAAATACCCAGTTGATTTTCTTAAAATGTAATGGAAAATGTTTAAATATACCAATGAGACTTTATTTGTATTGAATATACTCTAATATAACTACGTTTCTAGCATAATTTTATTTTCATTATTTTCTTTAAGGTTTTGACTCACAAATTCAGAATAAAACACTGCAAACTGCAATAAAAAAGTTTTGAATACTACTATTGTTATTATTATATTATTAAAATAATAATATTTTATTAATATTTTATTAATATTTTAATAACTATTTAAAGTGGAAGTTAATCAGTCAAGTTTACATTCTCTGTTCAGTACAACGGAAAAAAAATATAACAATCTATATTAATGTAAAACACTTTAAATTACATAATTCAAAAACATAGCTGCATTTATTTGATCATGTGACGAACTGCAGGCGAACATATATTTTCACACAAAAAATAGCCTTCTGTATCTGCACATTACATACACGAAAAAACAAGTATATTACATAAATATATCTCCGCTTTCACTTCCCAAGGAAGTATCCGCCTTCTTTACGGTGATTGGTCAGTTTGCTTAGGAAGTAATGCATCGCCTCGTTTCAATTGGCCAAGACACGTCACGTGATGCTAGTGCGACCAAGTTTCTTAGTGACCGAGCAGGCTGTTATGTGAGTTCTCGTCCGACAATAAACATTTACAAAACAATTCCAACTTCGGAAACGTAGAATCAGGTTGAACTTTAATTTGTGCGCCGTGTTAGTTATAATAGGCAGGTGCTTTCAGTGTTTACGTCCAGATTACTCCGGTTTCACGGTACGGACGTGCAGCGCACTTAGGACTTTGACATCACACATACAGTATGACCGCGACGATACCTTGAGAACTGTAATGCAGTCATTGGTTTGCCTGATTCAGTCTTCAACATGATGAGTGATCTGTTAAGTAGCTTTTAGGTGGTCACGCAGTCCGGACAAACGCGCGTATTCAGTTGCATGCCGACCAGGTAAGAAGGGCGACCATAAGTGATTTTCTGCTTATGATACATTATATGTTTATATAATATCCGGCTGCTGTTGCAACTGTTTCATTGACTGTGATATAATGGCACAGATACTGGTCCTGTGTACTTTTCTCCTTAAATTATTTTATTAATGTAATGTTTATTAATCAAGTTAGGGGTCTGGACAAAAGTAAAGGAAGAACAGTTTATATCAGATTTCTCTTATTACTTAAGTAATTGCGTAGCTTTACTTATCAATTCAGATGGAGTTATAAAAGTACAGTAGTAAACCGGGCGTGAAATAGCATAGGAGATCTGAAAACATAGCAGTGACCGCTGTTTCTTTTTTTGACTGATATGTGGAAATTTAGAGAGTTTAAAAATGTTAATAATATAAAAGTTCAGCAGCTTTGAGGTAAAAATTGTGTTTTTGTTAAATATTGCACAATTATTAATCATCATAATATAGTGAATTAAGTTATTTATATTATTATTTATAATTAGAAATAATAATAAAATAAGTTCCATGTGGATATTTGTATCTAAGATAGACTAAGATTGTATGATTTATGATGATAATAGTATCAGTAATTATTATCTCTACTATACTACTAACAATAATAAGCTAAACAAATAAATAAGACAATTGTAATTGCTCTGTAAATTAAACTGAGTATTTAAAAAAAATTTCATATTTTATGATACTGTAGAGCAGGGGTGCCCAAACTTTTTCTTATGAAGAACCACGAACCAAACTTGATTGAGTGTGGTGGGCTGAAGGTAAACATACCACACTCTATTACAATAAAGTTGCCATGGGTAATTTTCTAATTTATTTGATGTAAAAAATAACTGGAAAACATTGCTTTATATTAGCTAATGCTGTATAAATCTTTTAATTTTAAAATGATCTTATTACAGTTAAATTTTTTTTATAACAGAATGGAGTTACACTACGCAAGCTACACCTGTTTTTGCTTTGATTTCTCATGTGACTTTATATTTATAAAGATTTACAAATATGTAATTGAAACATTTAATTTAAATTAGATTTTTTTGTGGCTCAGCAATAAACCAAACAAAATAGGTTAGCTTAAAATAGAAATCTGTTAAAGGCATTTGCTCCAACCCTTCCCATCATTCTCACTCTCTTCCAGATGAGATGGTGGGCCAAGTCAAATGGCACAATGTGCCAACTTTGGCTCTCGGGTCCTAGTTTGGGCATGTCTGCTGTTGTGGATGGGGAACTGACAGTTTTATCCTAAAAATGACCAGTCTGTCAGATGAAGAAAAGCCGGAGTCAAAGATTGGTTAAAACACAGATAGACAGAACATTTCCACATGTTTGCATACAATTCCGAGCAATATCTCCAATGATTACTTGGTCATCAAGCATACAAAGGTCAGACAGCCCAGTAGGCTATTTAGAGCTGACCCCAGACCTGTAAGAATGGTCCACCAAAGAATAGGACACACAAAGTACAAACTGTTTTATACTCAAGGCTGTTTCTTGTGCTCTCAGCCATCTTATCAACACTAGTAGAATAAACATCTTGCCTCTGGCAGCTAACTGAGCATAGCAATTCTCTTTCATACAATAGAATCTTAATATTATTTATTCTATAACACACAGTAAAATTCACATCTAGTGACAGCTGATTAAGTAGCATCAAACATCTAGTTCCACATGAGAGGTATCAGTGACCTTTTGATGGGCCTGAAGATTCTGAGGAAACAAATGACTTTGCATACAGAAAAAGCAATGGCACGCATATCATCCTAGTTTTACTTTGAAGAGTGATGACACTATCATCATCATGTAATCTAGGCCCTAAATCATTCAACTTTATTAATAACCTTAAAGTCATATCAAGTTTCTTCATCCTGGAGTGGACATTCATCAGAAAATCCACTCCCTTCAATACAATTGTAAAAAAATAAAATAATATCTGAGATTATACTCTTTTTATTTTTATTATCTTGAAAAACAAATCTTATTTTGGTGGAACCTAATTGGAGTCATTAATACTGATGATGTTAAAACTGATTATTTTTAAGCTCTTCTCATTGAGAAACATAGGAAGATGATGGTGCAAGTTTAACTTTCAAATATACATTACATTCCACTCAAAATATGAGAGCATACAAAGAAGTATCAAGCTGGTCTATGAAAACATGAGACTCTTATTGATTGCAGGTTCATTATTGCTCTAAGCCATATTAAGAATTTTGTTTTATTTTGATTAGTTATGCAGTCCTAAGTTTGTAAAAAAGGGTATATTTGTTATTTTTAAATGGCAGGTGTTTTATATTTAAATAACCAATATAAGTTTGGTGTTCAGGCCTAAAAACCCAAATACTTGAATTTGTGGATTGAAAAGTCAAGTCACAAGACTTTACAAAAGATTCAGACTTTTGTGCTTGTTCCCAACAGACCTTCTCCATCTGTATCTTCCTTTTTCTTTCTCTACCTTTCTCCTGTGTCATCATTTTCCGGCTGAATGCTGCAGGCATTGCCTCAGATTAGGAGAGCAGTCAAGAGGGTTCAGCGAATTGGAGCCCAGATCATCCCAATGGCTCAGAACTGCAATGCATCCTCCACACAGAAAAATGGCAGTGCCACAGCAGCAATTCTCATCATAGGAGATGAAATCCTCAAGGTAAAGATCAGTAGCTTTTGATAAAGCTCATTAACTAGGACTGCAACAAATGATTGAAATCAATGTCTTATTCTAATCTCTTAGATTTGTCCAGATTCTAGCAACAGGTTAATCCATATTTGAAAACGTCTTCTACATTCTGGCCAATGTTGTCCTCCAAACAATGTTCAATTTGAAGGTGTGCTTAAAGACCACGTGAACCAGAAGATGCTAAGATTTTTTATTTAAGTTTTTATTGATGTACTTCCAACTGAAATGTTGAGTAGTGAGCATGGCTTACTTTTTGCACATCAATCCCTCAAAGCAAGTTAAGAGGGGAGTGGTTAAGAATATTGCTGAATCGGTCAAACTGACATCCAGGCTTTCTCCCTGTTAATTACCCTTTGCCTTTGTATATTGTTATATAACCGTTAAGTTGACATACATTTTTTTAACATGTTTTCCAACAATTGACTGACAGAAAACTGTTTTAGAATCACTTAGGGGCCGATAACACCGAACTCGCTTTTACATTCCAAAAACGCGAGGCGCACCACACTGCCTTTTTTGTAGACAAGAAAAAAAGAAATGCGGTGTGCTTTTTTATGTCACTAGGCAACGACTGAATCAGTTGCCTATCATGCGTGAGTGTTGCTGTTGATATTATTTTATTATTTTAATATTTAATAACATTGTTATATTCAAGATTTGTAAAGTTATACAGCTCTGGATAACTCAAAACAGCAACCACTAGTCTCTCCTCCATCTTCAAAAGTCCCCATAATTGTCTTGACAACACAAACACCTGCCTCTGCTTTTATTTGATTGGAGAATGAAACAGACGACTTTATTTCAACAGTTGACTTTGTCCCAATCCCAATTCTACCCTTATCCCTACCCCTCGTATTGCGCGTTTATGTGAAGGGGTTAGTGGTGTCCTAATTCTCTTTAGCTTGAAGGCGTAGGGCTAAGGGGAAGGGGTGAATAGTCCTTCGAATGAAGATTTTTCAGGACCACACTCGAAACCAAGGGGTAAGAAAATTTCCCAGAATACACTAACTACAGCGGCAGTTTCGCTGGACCCGGAAGTAAGGAGAGCCACAAATTAGTATTTTTTTGTCAGTATTACAAATTTTCACAACAAACAAGCACATGTTTTAATATATTCATAACCGCATTCATGTTTTACCGTCATGCTTTTATTAAAAAAAAACGCTAAAACAAAAACAGCAAAATTTCACGATCTATAATCCCTAATAATAACACCTGTACAGCAGTCCCACAACATTCTGTAACTCAATGACACTCGAATACCCTGTCAGAGAAGTCTAGTGGTTGAGAATGAGCGTTTTACAGTGTCTGCTATAATGTTAATGTTGTTTTTGGTGTTTACATGGATGACTTTGGCCACGGTGTAAATGTGCAGTATAATTACGATCTTATTGCCACGTTAGATCGTTATGATAACATAATATATGCCTTCAGTGATTTCCTGAAGATAAATACCAAAAAATAACAACTGGAATAACTACAGCAGTCGCGATTGTCTGATCTCATATGAAGCAAGAGATTGCGATGACGTGTGCAGGTGTTGAAGTTCTGTCCCAATTCTTAGGGGTAAATTTTGAAGCCCATCCCCTTCACACTCGTTTTTAAGGGCCAAGGGGAAGAGGTAGGGGTACAAAAATAGAATTGGGATTGGGCCTTTATTTCAACTGTGAGCGCACAGCACGCAATGGCAAAAATGTGAGGCACAGCAGACAGTTAAAATGCGAGGCGCATAAGCAGCACGCAAAACGCTAACGGCTAATTGTAAATCATTTTAAAAAGCACCTCTCAACACAAAAGACTTGTTCGGTGTGATCGGCCCCTAAGAAAGCAGAATGTTAAAATCGTGCGCTTCCATTTCAGGGTCACACTGTCGACACTAACAGTGCCTTCTTGTGCCGCGGCCTTCGAAAGCTTGGCATTACGGTGGAGCGCATCACTGTGGTACCAGACGTCCAGGAAGTCATCGCTAAAGAAGTGTCTCGGCTTTCCTCCACTGTTACTCACCTCATCACATCCGGTGGCATCGGTCCCACCCATGACGATGTCACTTTTGAGAGTGTTGCTATGGCATTTGGAGAAGAATTGTATGCCCACCCTGAAATGACAAAGCTAGTGGAGGGTTTTTTTGGTACAGTCACTCCTGACAGTGTCCCCATGAAGCTTGCCATGGTCCCAGCTTCTGCAAAGCTCAATTTTGGCATAGACCCTCAAACAGGTCAAAGAAACCGCTTCCCTCTAGTCAGCGTCCACAACGTGTACATATTTCCTGGCATCCCATCTCTACTGGAGAGGTCCTTCAATGGACTTAGCCATCTGTTTTCAGGGTCTGGTACCACCTTTCACACCCGTGAAGTATTCGTGAATGCAGATGAGACTGAGATCGCCCAGAGTCTCTCAAAACTGCAGGCAGGTTGGGGCAAGCGTGTCTCTTTGGGCTCTTATCCAGACTGGCTTAGTAATTATCATCGTGTCCGACTGGTTCTGGACACAGACAGTGTAGAGGAAGTGGAACGGGCTCGAACTCAATTAATAGAAGAGCTTCCTAAAGGATCGGTGGTTCCTCTTGTCACTGACCCCATCTCTGTCGCAGCTCAAGAGGTGTACTCGCTCTCTAAAAGTGGTGAGCTTCTTTATAACAGTATTTAAGAGCTTTTGTTACAGTTTTTGATCTTGAGATTTAAATGTGTTTTATTCTGTTGAGAGTAATCTTGTTAAACTGCTGTGAAATTAGCAGTAACATTGGAAACCGAATCTTCATTTAATATCTTCCAGAGACGCAGTTGGGGAAGAAAGTTGCCACAGCATTGGGGACCATTGAGATGGCGTTGGATAAATATTCTGTTAATGAGATCTGTGTTGGCTTTAATGGTGGCAAGGACTGCACTGCTCTACTGCATTTATATTATGCTGCTCTGAAACGGTAAGAAAGAAAATTAAGGAAAAAGAGGATGACAAAAAAAGTCTATGGGCCAGATTTACACTAAAATAATTTTATGCAGTGTCTTTTTTATTGTCCAATATACAGTGATTTTTTAATTAAAAAAAGGAATTTCAAGGCTACTTATTAAAAAAAAAATATTTATCTATTATTTATATTAGATCATTCAGTACCAAAAAAATGCAAATTTATTTATTCAATTCGGCAAAATATATCCTTTTTAAGTGTTGTTGGGATTGACATGATAATGATGGATTAATTTCACATTAACTCATCACTCAAAGAGTCTCAATCAATTTGTTCAATAAAGAAAATGCCTTTTTTGATTGGGATGGATGCAAACCTATAGTAGGACCTCCAAAACAAAAAAAATGGGAATCATTAAAATAGTATAATATGGGAACTATGTTTTAAACTATAAAATCAATGATAAATGAATTTAAATTACCTATTATTAGCATTGTTTATACAATAGTTATTCTGCTTAAACTTATGTACAACACAACTACAGAACATCATGCGTCCAGTATTTATCACCTTAAAGTAGGGCTGCACAATATTGGAAAAATCTAACATTGAAATATTTTTTATTGTGATATGAATACAATTTCATTAAATAAGTTCAATAACTATTTGGAAATAATTTATCATTTAAGATTGATTGGGATGCTTCTATAGGGGAGTACATACGCAAAAAATGTAAGAAACAATCTGCAAGCAACAACAGTCAATAAAGAAAAAGATACCAATTAAATAAACAGTGTTTAATTGTTTTCTGATGAGTTGAACTGAGTTCAGGTGTACTGTGACACACTTGCTAAATAATGCATTATTATCCAGACTTAGGATTTGCGTATGCTCCTGATGTGACTATTGCGAATGATCACATTTGCGCTATCGATGCTGAAATGAACAGAAGATAGAACTAGTTCCACAGATAGCCAGTGTTCATGGGTTCACTCTCATTGGATGTGCTGATGTTCTTTACTGTACTAAACAAAATAATTAATACTTTTTACATGTTTTAGGCGGTATCCAGATGGTAAAGACCGACTGAAAGCACTGTACATTCGCATTGTCTCTCCTTTTCCAGAAATGGAGAGGTTTTTGCAGGACACAATTAAAAGGTAAGACAAGACTCATTTCAAAACAAAACAAAAAGCTACAGCTGTCATTTAAGGTAGAATATAACAGCAATCTGGAGTGTTTTTCTTACCTCCTAAGTAGGTAAATCACAGACTGGTGCCTCTGGCATCTGTCCCAGAATGGTTTGGCTGTATCAAGAACAGTATGTGTAAACACATGATTTAGTTTTTCTGATTCAAACAGCTGTTCTGATAAATTTCCCCAATAGTGAAGTTTTCAAACAGGCTTTGAGCACTTGCACAGCTATTCCGCTGATGTTAGTGCCACCAGTCATGCTTGTTTACCCTCATGTATGAAATAGGATCTGGCTCCAGTCAGTCTAAACTCGCTTGTGAGAGAGATGTTAAAGTGAGAAGTGCCTTCTGCAAACCCTAACAGACAGTTACCTAACCATGATGAGTCAAACATGGATCCTGCACATCCTGGCCTCGTTAATTCATCAGCGTTCATCAAAGCTCCATAGGTGTAATTATTTGGCACAACTCTTCCCCTGTCTTCTGTAGGTATGACCTGGAGCTGTTCTCAGTGGAGGGCAGTATTCGGCAGGCTCTGAATGAGGTGAAGGAAAGGAGGCCAGATTTAAGGGCAGTTCTGATGGGAACAAGACGGACCGACCCTTACTCGCACACTCTGACATCCTTCTGTCCCACAGACCCAGGCTGGCCTGATTACATGAGGGTCAACCCACTGCTGGTAAGAGGAAAATTAAATGTTTGTGTGAGAATTGTACATATGGTGTAGGGCTGCACTATAAATCATTTGAGCATCGATATCGCGTTGTGTGGTTCGCAATAGTCACATCGCAAGATATGACCAGAAACCACAGATCAAAACACACAAGATTTGTTTGGACACTGCAGATTGAACCGTAATAGAGGGAAAGTTTATCATCTGCTTGTGTTTTAAGGCCTGTGACTGAGCATTTAAAGAGTTTAAAGCATTTTAGTTGTGCCAAAAAATGAATAAAGGTAATTTTTATTGAATTACTTATATGTTGAAGACTATGCAGTGTTATTTTACGTGTAATTATTCAATTTCTGTATCTGAATACTGTTAGACTCCAAAAAAATCATAAAACACGGTTTGTTTTACTTTAATATTTGCTCCATTGTGTTTATTTACGACTCTAGTTTTTTATATGTATATAATAAATTACATAAAAAAGATATTTATATTTTACTTCTCTACAAAATAATCCCAATTAATCTAAAGTAATTATTTAGCAAATAGAGCTATTTAATATCAAGTTCAGACCACAACCCAGCACTGAGAAACACTCATACACACTCATTGACACACACAAACACTCATACATGCAGCCAATTTAGCTTATTCAGTTCACCTATAGCTCATATCTTTGGACTGTGGGGGAAACCGGAGCAGCCGGAGGAAACCCACGCCAACATGGGGAGAACATGCAAGCTCCACATAGAAATGCCAACTGATCCAGCCGGGGCTCGAACCAGCGACCTTCTTGCTGTGAGGTGACAGCACTACCCACTGTGCCACCAAGTAGCCCATATTATTGATCATCGCACACCAATAATGATTTATAACAGAGCAGCAAATCAGCATATTAGAATGATTTCTGAAAGCTGATGTGAAGTCCTGTGTTTAATCAAATAAATGCAGCCTCTGTGAGCAGAAAACACTGTACAGGGAGTGCAGAATTATTAGGCAAATGAGTATTTTGACCACATCATCCTCTTTATGCATGTTGTCTTACTCCAAGCTGTATAGGCCCGAACGCCTACTATCAATTAAGCATATTAGGTGATGTGCATCTCTGTAATGAGAAGGGGTGTGGTCTAATGACATCAACACCCTATATCAGGTGTGCATAATTATTAGGCAACTTCCTTTCCTTTGGCAAAATGGGTCTAAAGAAGGACTTGACAGGCTCTGAAAAGTCAAAAATAGTGAGATATCTTGCAGAGGGATGCAGCACTCTTAAAATTGCCAAGCTTCTGAAGCGTGATCATCAAACAATCAAGCGTTGGAGTCTAGCTCAACTCCCAGTCCTACTGCCAGTTTCTGGAAGACACCTTCTTCAAGCAGTGGTACAGGAAGAAGTCTGCATCCTTCAAGAAAAACATGATTTTCATGCAGGACAATGCTCCATCACACGCGTCCAAGTACTCCACAGCGTGGCTGGCAAGAAAGGGTCTAAAAGAAGAAAAACTAATGACATGGCCTCCTTGTTCACCTGATCTGAACCCCATAGAGAACCTGTGGTCCATCATCAAATGTGAGATTTACAAGGAGAGAAAACAGTACACCTCTCTGAACAGTGTCTGGGAGGCTGTGGTTGCTGCTGCATGCAATGTTGATGGTGAACAGATCAAAACACTGACAGAATCCATGGATGGCAGGCTTTTGAGTGTCCTTGCAAAGAAAGGTGGCTATATTGGTCACTGATTTGTTTTTGTTTTGTTTTTGAATGTCAGAAATGTATATTTGTGAATGTTGAGATGTTATATTGGTTTCACTGGTGAAAATAAATAATTAAAATGGGTATATATTTGTTTTTTGTTAAGTTGCCTAATAATTACACACAGTAATAGTCACATGCACACACAGATATTCTCCTAAAATAGCTAAAACTAAAAACAAACTAAAAACTACTTTCAAAAATATTCAGCTTTGATATTAATGAGTTTTTTGGGTTCATTGAGAACATGGTTGTTTAATAATAAAATTAATCCTCAAAAATACAACTTGCCTAATAATTCTGCACTCCCTGTATATTATAAGCATATAAGCATGTGTAAACACAATCACTGACACATACAAACAGTCCAAAAAAAAAACAGATGAAAGTTTTCACCAATCTTTCAACCTTTAGTTTCTCCAGTTAGTAAATCACTGTCATGTCTCCCACCCGCTCTCATGTAAGCTGGCAGCAGAAACATCCAAGAGATGGTGAATGATGATGAATGAGGCTCTCCAGGATCATTACGCAGCAACTCCATCATCCTAATCAGTGGTGCTTATGTTAAAGACACGGCAGTACAGCATGTTCTCAGAATTACAAATGACCCCAGATCAGTGTTGCTTAAGCAACTTTTAGACGTTTGCCTAATATCCTCCATGACTTTCTCATTTTGTAGGAATGGACGTATCATGACATCTGGTCGTTCCTGAGAACACTGTATGTGCCCTACTGTATTCTCTATGACAAAGGGTGAGCGGCTTCTCTTTACAATCAATCTCCACTCTTCAGATAACATTTTTTTTCCCAGTTTGCTTATGCCCTTGTTTTTCTTTTCAGATACACTTCGTTAGGTAGTATGGATAATTCATACAGGAATCCATCTCTAAAAATGATGGACGAGAGGGGAGTGACCCGCTACAAACCAGCCTACATGCTGGAAAATGAAGAGGAGGAACGCAACTCAAGGGAATGACGACTCTTTAAAGACATATCAAGTTTTTAACCCAGGCCATTTTAACTACCTGTGGTAGTTTATGTACTGCCTCTCCCTATATGAATAAGGAAAGTGAGAAGTATCACTCACTGTACACTGTATTTAAGATTTATATTAAACAGTATCAACGTTTGTTACTTTTCAAATCATCAATCTTAAGACCAGTGGAAAAATCATGATTTGTGTGTTTTGTACCTGTAAGAGTCGCGAATTTGCACTGCATCATCTGAGGAAATCTGTTTTTAGGTGAATAGCATGGAAAGCTAGAAGGCGTGTTAATTATAAATTAGGTAAGTTACTGCAAACAAAGACGTAAAAACAATACAACTGAGTTTTACTTGTGTTGACGTCTAGAGACCATCATATTCATTCATGCTCGTCTCCAGGTAATGAAATGCAGTGTCGGTTTCCGGCCTCACGGGTGCGATGTAGCTACGTTGTTTTTGTTTTTACAGTCTATGGTTGTCCATTTAAAATGTTTTACTATCATAAACTACTCCGTATCCAAGCTAGATTAATCCAAGACCGATCTTCTCCCACAGTAACGTTACATTTCTTTTTTGTATTGTTCATTTCACTTGATAAGTACACCGATATAGTAGTATAATAACCCTTTTATATAGGCTACATAGTTGAAACAAATAAAAATGATAGGCCGTACAGTATTGAAGTTGATCTTTATGGTTCTAAAATTTAAACATACATGCAAGAATAAGAGTAATTATTGAACTAATTTGTTTTGTTGACCTAGTACGTTTTAGAAAATGTCTGCCAATTTATCAGGTTTAGAAATTTCCCTTTCAAATGCTATTTTAAGTAGCACTGGCTCTGGTGCAGTATTACATTTTAATGGTTAAAATACTGAATATTTGAGTTTGGAAAAGTAACTACGTACACGGTACACAGGTAAATTTGCACCCATTTTATTACAAGTGCAGAAAAAAAGCATATGCTTGTAAGTATATGATACTGCTGGTTCTTTGTTAGTTCCCATGGTGTTAGGGAGTAACCAGATCAAAAAAAGTGAGGTTGAAAGTAACAACTCGTGTTTAAAGTGAAATTAAAATGAAGGCGTTCAACATATAACACAAAATACTGCCGACAGCAAATATATGGTTTGTCCACCCTGTTTTATGAAGGCTCACCTACTCAAACATTTCTGACCCCGCCCCTGAAACAGGTGTCTACGTTCAAACATATCATGCCAACACTGCTGCTGTGCTGAGTGTCTTTATTATACCCTCATTTCATTCCAGCTTGTAAGGAGAAGTAACTTAGTACTCATATAAAGACAAAATGAGAATAAATGTATCCTCTTTAATTAGTGCCAATAGCTGACATCTAACTCCACTTTTGATTTTCTTACAGCCACCAAATGGTAAGTCAAATCATGTTTTATTTTGCATTTATATTTTTATGTACAATTCAAAAGTGAATCTTTATTATTTATTAGTCCAGTTCTCAGTTCCACGTCATTCTTTAGAAATTGGTATTGTTTGCTAAGAAACTATTTTTTATTATTATCAATGTTGAAATCAATGCGGCTTTCTATTTATCATTCAGTGGAACAATAAAAAAATCTGTTTCACATTAAAGAGTCCTGAAGTGTTACCAATGGTTAATGATTGACTGATCAGGGTTGCATAACTCGCAGTTGAACTATCATAGTACGATGCATCGTTTGGGAAAAGAATGATGCAGTGACGAGTGTTTCCCAAAACCGTAGCTGCTTTGTTGCAGATCCATCATTTGAACCACGTTAGTTATAATGTAGAACGTCCGTAGTCTAATTGGGGTGGAGTAACAACTTCTTTAGAGGAAAAACTCCACTATTTATATTGTTTTACACGCACATACATACAAAAAAATCCAATATTAGTTTTTTATAAAAACATGCATTTATTTTCCAAATTAATTGTAATATATGTAAACGACACATTCAGGGCCAATGTTTCCATTACAAATATTATAGAAAATATGCCATGTTCTATTCTAAAACCTAAAATCACTTAGTAACATATTATAATGTCATATATAAACCATATAAATTTTTAGGCTAATGGTTGTCATTTACAGTCGGCAATTTATTAGGAAAAAAATCCTTCATATTAATAATATTATTATTAAGTAGGATATTGTTTATTTATTTTTTAAAGATTACTTTTACAATTTGACGTTCAAACCACTGTAGAATTGTAGAAACCAACAGGCCCATGTCATATACATTACAGATACATTTCTTAATAAATAACATACTATGAATTAAAAGCATTAACATATGCTATATATTTTTGTTTCACAAGCTTTGGAGTCGTAACATAAATTCCACTTTTAATAATAGGTCACCTATAGCTTTCACCAAGAGCCAAGGCTGCGTTTAAAATGGCATAAATGTTTTCAAAAGTGTATTAAAAAGAAAACACAATTGTCAATTTAAAGATTGCAAAAACATAACTGTAAAAATTGTTTGGAAGTAAATTAAACCTAAGAGAGATGACTTTAATGCTTTTTTCTTTGATCATTCCAAGTTTAAATGTTGGAACGTTCGAAAGGAATAGGGCATAGGGGGGATAACTGGGAATGGAACACAACTAGGAACTATGCTTCTAACTACAGCTTTAGAGGTGTAGTTGCAAGCGTACAAGTTTGAGACACAGTTTGCAAATGTTCATTGGAACAATGGATTTGGGAAATCCCAAATCAACGAACTATGTTTGTAATGACACAACTTGCGACTTTAGTTGGCTAACCATGGTTTGTGGAAATGCACCCCAGAGCATCAAATAGAGATCAGGAGTTTAAAGAAAGACAATTATCTAGTTGATTTATTTACAGATAGTTTGATGGTTGCTATCATTACACCCATTCAAATAATAATAAGAAAAATAGAGATAATATCAATACAACACTTTCCAAACATGAGTAACACACATGTATAAATATGTTATGTAAAATGTATATATGGCATTATTACAACTTTTTTTTAATTACATGTACATTCTTTGAATTATTATTATTTTTAAACATCTCAAATAATGTTTAACAGAGCAAGACATTTTTCACAGTATCTCAATATTATTAGCCCCTTTAAACTATTTTTTTAAGTCTACAGAACAAACCATCATTACACAATAACTTGCCCAATTACCCTAACCTGCCTAGTTAACCTAATTAACCTAGTCAAGCCTTTAAATGTCACTTTAAGCTGAATACTAGTGTCTTGAAAAATATCTAGTCAAATATTATTTATTGTCATCATGGCAAAGATAAAATAAATCAGTTATTAGAAATGAGTTTAAAAAATCTCTCTGTTAAACAGAAATTGGAGAAAAAAAATAAACAGGGAGGCTAATAATTTTGACTTCAACTGTACTTTATTAGAGCTTCAATACATCTTTAGTATGACACGAAACAATGAATGCTCTTGACAGAGTGATAGCATTATATTGTGTGATAGCACACAATGTAATAAAAATTAGCCACACCTAGAAACAGGTCTCTACATACTTTTGGCCACGTTGCTAATAGGCTCAAATTCTATTTTTATGAATCACACCTATGCCTTTTTCAACCATGGTATTTGCTGTTTGTCATTCATATTATTAAAATTTTTAAATGTTATTTTATTAATTTATTATTATCGTTTTTTCTTGAAACCTTCTCCAAAGCATCCTTCATGATGGAATCCCTAAAACACCAGCCACTACGTATTGTCTCTTGGAACACTATGGGAATCAGGTACACAAAAGAAAAAAGCTCCAAGCTCCAGCTTGTGTTGAAAGATCTCGTCAGATTAAAGGCTGATGTTGCCTTTCTACAAGAGACTCATATTGGGCCGAAGTGTTACAAAGCACTAGAGAGCATAACAGGCTGGAGGTCTTACTTCACTGTCCACCATCCTCGCAGCAAAGGAGTCGCTATCTTGATAAAGAACGAAACAATATTTTGCTACCTTTGCCACGACGTGGATTACAATGGAGGCTATATTGTCCTCTTCTGTCGTTTTCATGCTCAGTTGTATACTCTTGTTAATGTGTACAATCACAAGGCAGACAGAGATATGCTGGGCAGACTGAGAGACTATTTGACAGCTATTAACACTAAAGGTGTGCTTGTTGTTGGTGGAGACTTCAACACAGTTCTGGAGTTCTGGAAGCATACCAGTCCTCATTAAGAAGCATTCTAGAAGACTTCACACAATTTCCGAGTCTCAAAGATGTATTTGCATTAACACATCCAACGGAAGAAGGCTTCACACGATCTCAGAGTCAGAGTCACTCAAGGCTGGATATGTTTTTTATGCCAGAGAACATAACACATTGTCAAAAAATGTAAGAATGTTAAAGGAACAATGAGAAAATCCATAACTGGAAACAAAAGGATCTCTGATCACGATCCTTTAGTTTTAGATCTAAATGTTCCTCTAAGTATCCTCCTGTTGGAATATAAAATACCGGCAGTCGCCTCTATGTTGAAAGAATTTCAGTATCATGGAGCTCCAGACAGAAGAGCTGGGAAAATAAATGCTGCAGAAATACTGAATGCCATCAGATCTTTACCTGATTCACAACAGAAAACTCCAGATAAGCTCAGTGTTTATGACTACAAGAAGAATGATCTTCCACTGACAGAAATCCTAAAGATAAACTACAACTTGATGCTCAGGTTTAAATATGTTCCTGAATGTTTTGTAGAGTCATTGCTTAATTCAGATGGTACACATAGTTACAACATTGACTATTTGATTTTCACTCACATTTTAGCCAAACGCCTAAAGGTGTTTCTAACATCTTCTTTTAGGAAAATAAAAAGGATTTCACACAGTGGTTGCATCATTGTAACTTTAGCAAAACGGCCCCAAAAAATCAAGAGGGCTTTCTTGCAGGAAAGTCTCTCGTCTCTTAAACACATTACTCCAGCACCTCCAAAAGACTTCAGCATTCTGGAGAATCTCCTCTCCAAGTCTAAAGACTACAGAAAACTCTGTCAAGGCTGCACTCTGACCACAAACATTCTCACAATGGCATTGAAACACCTGGGAAATAAGATTAAGGCAACAAGCAAAAGCTCTGGCAACATCAGTATCTGCAACCACAGACAGTCCTTGTTAATCTATACAGATAATGGGAAAATTGGCAGGATTCATAAATTGTTGAAAGAATTTAAAAAAAGTTCTGGTTTAAGAATCAGCTACCAGCTACGATCATCAGGGTCCAGACACAACCTATAGAGCAAGTTATGTTCAAAAAATACCAAACAGACATCAAAATTGACAGGAACTGGTTAAAAAAAAACAATCAAAACTAATCAAAACAACATCAAAATGTTGGCATGGTGTTGATTTCATTCGTTCATTAATTTTCTTTTGGCTTAGTGCCTTATTTATCAGGGGTCGCCACAGTGGAAAGAACTGCCTATTCCACCATAAGTTTTACGCAGCGAATGCCCTTCCAGCTGCAACCCAGTCTGGGAAATTGTGTTGATTTGATATACCAGTCTCATCTCAAGAGGAAACATAACAATTTTACATTTTGTCAGTTTAGTAGCTAATTCGTAAGAATTCAGTCAAACAAAAATGTACAATTTTAAAAAGGAGGCATGGCACCCAACCCCACCCCTAAACCCAATCATCATTACGAATTGATGATGAAGATGAAACCAGAGTGACGAGACCAACAGAATCATCAGGATTTTTACACTCTGTCGAAGTCTGTGAAAAAAAAAATAAAAATCACATGAGCAATTCATGTGACTTCATTCTCCATATGAGAGGCGTCTTTAAGCTGCTGTCACAAAAAAACAAAAAACATTTTACATGTGTGTCATTCAATTGTCATTACACACAACTCATTTTTCAGATTTTCTTTTGTTTTATTTTCTGTTTGTATTGTTTGGGTTTTCGCCAAACCTTGTTCAATTCCATGTCAACATTGACTTTAGAAATATTATTCCCAGGAAAAAACAAACAAACATGACTTGTTCAATACTCAATGCCCCACTGTTTACCCTATAGCATAGTGGTCTAACCTAAAAAACCTTCTTGTCCAATGCAAACAGGTTAGACTTGTCTAAAGCATCAGAGACAATGCAATTTCATTTCTAAACACTGCTCAAGTGACATCTCTCTGAAAAGCACAACTCAACATGAACAACTGAGCAGCAAACAAATAATGCACAATTATTAAGTTTCATAGGAATTTGTTTTCTGGATTCTCCAATGCAAAACAAATATGCATCCTTAAACGCAATGTGATATTTGAAAAAAAGAGCACACTAGTAAATATGGGTTTGTATACTGTATTGTGCCAAATTTTAAAGCCATCAAAGCTGTACTTTATACAGAGGACAAAACTGGATGCATGGACATCTCAATCCACACTTTGAAGTAAAAGTTACAAAATAAAGTTTTCCAAGTGATGCCATAGAAAAACCATTTTGGGATCCTTAAAGAACCTTCCAGAAATCAGTTTTAATAACCTTTTTTTGTATTTGAAAGGTTCTTTGCGTCAAGAACCTTTATTATATGAGTGTATATGAGATGTTTACATCAAATGCTTTTAAACATACAATATTTGGTTACACCCTTTTGTAAGCCATTCAGGATGATCTGACGTAAAGGCTTTTCATTTATTTGCATTGTAAATGTATGCATATTTATCGGACATGGCTGTTCTACTTTTAAAAGGACTTGATAAATTATTCAACAAAATTTGCTTCAACATACATTTCCAGATGTCCAAGACTTTTCCTTACCATGCAAACATCATCACTGGCATAATTTCAGAATGCATTTACATTAGAATGAGCTGATGTAATCTGTTTATTATTCTATTTTTTTTATTGTTAATTATTCTGTTTAATACAAATTATCTTAATTTTAAAGCAATTAGATGTAATAATTTAAACATACTTCAGTAGTTAAATGAATACAAATGGACTTGCACTGAATTTATGGACAGTTTTATAAAGGCTATTCAGAAATCTTTATATATATTGATGCTTAACCAGGATTTTAATGACATGGACCAATAATAAGTGAACATTTTACTTCACACGAAAAGTTTTTAATTGATTAGTCATTATTTACTGCATGTATATGAGTTGCTATGTATTATTGCTTTCACAAATTGTTATAACTTCACACATGTTAAATTCATGTGACTCTTAAAAATCTCATGTCATTTGTTTTTCTCAGTCATGTAAAGTTTTATGAAGGTTTGAGGGATGCTATTTAAATGAAATAGGCCTACAACAAGGTTCTTACAGTTTTGTATATGTAAATTAGTTTTTACTGTAATTCTTTTTTTTAATTTGGCTTTTTTTAGTTAGTCTCATTAACTGTTTTGTTTTAGTTTATATAGGCTAATAAGTTTTGGCTTTAGTTTTAGTCATTCTAGTGTGACAACCTGTATTAACCAGAGCAAAGTTTATTGTTTGCATAGGTTATGTTGAGATGTTGCATGCACATCTTAAAAGAATGTTTGAATAGTTTAAAATGTTTGAACAGACACTAAATCCATATAAATCTGGCTTAAACTAATAAAAATGAAATAAAATAAATATTATGTGGAATTTTTTTTGCCAAATGAAGAAAACTTAAAACATGCATTCACTTTCTACCTTGACTTTTTGGTTGTAAACGAGCAAATACTTCTCATTTAGACTTTCTGCAATCAATTTATTGCTTATTAATTCTGGAAATAATAATTAATGTTGCTTATTATTCATTTGTTTTAGTTGGTTTTAAATTAGTTTTATGTCATATGTATTGTACAAAAATGTTTTTCGGGGAAGTTTATTTAGAAAATGTTTTTTTTTTTTTTACTACAGATTACTAAATAAATTATATTGAATGCATTATTTATAACACATTTTGTTGAAGTATTCACATTTAGTATCTAAACTTTGGAATAGTGAGGTACTTAACACAAAGGATCCACCACTGCATATTATTTTAAACAAAATCAGTTATTTCATCAGTCTTCTGAAAAATAGTGCATTTTTCAGAAGCGCATTAATTACAGGGTTTAGAAACTTTAATTAATAATATATTCAACTCAGACTGAGAGAATATTCAAAGTCATTATTATGTGAAAAGCAAAAAGCATCCACATTTACATTTTTTTTATTCAACTTAGAATAGAAAGAAACACTTGCTTCTGAGTAAACTGTCCCTTTAAGTCGATTGTAATTGAGGATTTGTGTAATTTGTGTTAATTTTCATTCATATTAATGGTTGCATTGTATTCTTTTCTGTTTATTGGTTTTGTATTATGCAACATCTGTATTACATCTATTCATTCATTTTCTTTTCGGCTTAGTCCCTTTATTAATCTGGGGTCACCATAGCAGAATGAATCGGCAACTTATCCAGCATATGTTTTACGCAGCGGATGCCCTTCCAGCTGCAACCCATCACTGGAAAACATCCATACAAACTCTCTCACACTATCCGGACAATTTTAGCTTACCCAATTTACTTGTACTACATGTCTTTGGAGTTGTGGGGGAAACCCACGCGAACATGGGAAGAACATGCAAACTCCACACAGAACAGCCAACTGACCCAGCTCGAACCAGTAATCTTCTTGCTGTGAGGCGACAGCGTTGCCACCGTTATTAAATCTAACAACACTGATATTGAACAACTGAAGTAGCTACAGTTGATGTATCCCTGGAATCATGTAGACATAAATTGGTAATAAGAGGTTTACAGGGTAATGTTTTAGTAATGAATGTCTTTTTTATGAACAAGTTTGATTTGTTAAAGATAAAGAATGATTGGTGTTGTCTGACTTTCGCACCTTTTCCAAACATGCCTCAATGTCATAAACAGGGTTAAATCAATGACTATAATCACCTGTGATCACCTGTTTTCACTGACAAGGCTAACGTTAGGTGTGTATAAGCAAACTAAGATAAAGCCCGATAAAGCCCTCACTTTACTGAATAAACAGAGATCCATCAGATCCTGTAGGTCAGAAAGTATGGTTTACTGCTGAACAACTAATTTTATCATGGTAAAATAACACAGAAATCAAACAATGATACTTCAATCTCCTCTTGAAGCTCCGAAGGTCTGGTTAGAGAAGCTGACTGTCAATCACAACACTCAATCTCGATGACACGCCCCTAAATTACTGGCTAAAAACATACTTTATCCAAAAATGACCATCTGAACCTATATCAGCTTGATAACCAGTGCTTCAATTGACAAAAACCATCTTTTGAGACATTTTATTTCAATTTTTTTTATTATTATTATTTGGGCTCAAGTCTCTTTCATTAACACGGAGGGGGCGGAGTTTAAGTACTGCAGTCAGGCCCCAGGGGGCGATCTAACGGCCGGGAGCGTTACTTAAAAGCAGGCGTGTGGCACACTTGGGTTAAACAGTGAGGTATAGACGCCATCTAGAGGAGAAAGTGAAAATCACATCCTGCACTTTAAAACACTGATTCCATTTTGACTATAAAAAATGATAAATATTCCTCCTTTGCATTTTGCATGACTTAATTGTATAAAATTATTTCTATTCTATTTTACTGCTGATATTCCTATATTCTTTTGTGTTAGGGCTATTCTTCTAAAAAATTTTTTTTGGTGATTTGAATCAAATACATAATAATTACCTCTTAAATAATGTCTGTTATTAATAAAATGAAAAGCATTTGTTATTGAAAAGGTTTATACAAAAATACATAATAGGTAATATGAATGATATAATAATAATTCCAAATATTTTTGCATGAACAAATTAAGAGGCAAACATATTATAATATTATTTATCTTTATATTTGACATTCATGCTTTTTGTTTATGCACGCACACGCACACACACACAACGATTCCACAACACGATTCTGCATATAACATTTTTTTTAAGTGACATACAGAAGGTCATTTTTATGTGTTTAAAGTTAAAAACAAACACAAAACTAGATAGACCAGACAACATATTTTAAAACTTTATTTCTGTAGGTCATTTTAGAAAAACACAACATTTCTTCACAGAAGATGCTAACCACTTCACAAAAATGTGAAAAAAAGAAGAAAAAAACTATACTCCTACAAACCATGTATTAAAAAAAATAAACCCTGATTGTTCTGTTTTGGCAATCATTATTTGCATCTGAAAATCTGAAATTAACAGTAAAACAGAAACCTAAGAAAAAGAATTAAAAAAGGGACAAAATATATAAAAAGGGACAAAATCACTATTGTTAGGACAGAGAAAACATTTTCAACATTTCTTCACAAATAAAATTACATTTTCCACCTTTTGTTTTCCCCATGTTCTGAGCTATTACCCTATCATCTCTTTACCAATACTGTTAAGCATCTGTTAAGCAACAATATTCTTTGACTTTATTCCTAAATAAAGTATCGTATAATAATGTTATAAAAAATATAAAATGCTTACAAAATATTCAGAATTTAGTCTTTCCTGAAACAATATGATTGCTTATGATTATTAATCATGAAATACTTTGCATCTTCTCTCATTGTTAAACAAAGTGAACACTTTCGTTACATGTAATTAACTTTCTCATAAAATAATATGAGACAGAACAAACAAAAGGAAATTCATAATTATGATGGTCATGTTCTCTGAACCTGATTAAGTGCCCAATACAAAAAATCTACTCGACACCAAGTTAGTTGGTAAGTTCACCTCAAAAAATGTAATCATCCTTTACTCATCCTCAAACCTTTGAGTTTCTTTTGATATGTTGAACACAAAAGTAGATATTTTGAAGAATGTTGAAAACTAGTAGCCATTGATAGTTAATTTAAAATTAGCAAATGAAGCTATTTTTCTATGAAAATAATTAAGTGGTTAATTAAGTGGTTTAGTGGTTAAAAAAGAACTTGCATTGAATTGATGGACATTTTTAGATCTTCAGAAATTTTTAGAAATTGATAGTTATCCGAGGTTTCAATATACTTAAACATGGATCAATCAATTAGTGTTGGGACAACATGAATGAAATAACTTTACTTTTTATTCTAATCATTCTTATTATTATGATTACTATTTTTACAGATTTAAGTGGATTTAACATAAATAAAGTAGTCTGCAAAAAAACCTTAAGAATTTTGTGGTTTCAGCTCATAAGTCTGAAATAAGTCATTTGAACAAACAGCCAACGTCATTTTATTTATTCACTCTCAGAAATAAAGGTACGAGAGCTGTCACTGGGTGGTACCTTTCCAAAAGATACACATTTGTACGTAAAGGGTCCATATTGGTACCTCAAAACCATATACATTTACCCCAAATTTTTTAAAGGTACATTTTTGTTTTTTTAGGCATACTAATGAGTACCCTTGAGGTATTAATATGGACCCTTTAGGTATAAATGTGTAGCTTTTGAAAAGGTACCACCCAGTGAAAACTCTCACCTTTATTTCTAAGTGTAAGTATCAGGTTTACTGGACTTTTTAAAGTAAAGTAACTAATCACTTTTAATAAAAAAAAATCTAAACCAGGTTTGTAACAAGAAAGAGTAAATGACAAGTATATATATATATATATATA
>CAIGQZ010033112.1:8077734-8109032 GCA_903798205.1 Danio tinwini
ACTACTACTACTACTACTACTACTACTACTACTACTACTACTACTACAACAACTACAGCAACCTGAATAATGACAATGGTAAAAAAAATACTTGTAATAATGATAATGAGGAGATAGCGGGAGGACAAGTCAGAATAGTAATAATAATAATAATAATAATAATAATAATAATAATAATAATAATAATAATAATAATAATAATGGTAACAAAATTAAAAGTAATACTATTAATGATATAGTGAGGAGGTGAGGGGAGGTTGGGAAATCAGGAAGAGGACAAAATTATATTTATAATAATAATAATAATAATAATAATAATAATAATAATAATAATAATAATAATAATAATAATAATAAGTAGATGAAAAGAAATAACAGGAGAAGAAAAACAAAAAAATTCAAATTAAAAAGAATTCTTGATTTAACAAAAAAAACAAAAAAAAAACTCACATTCCCTTTTTTTTTTTGCTTTCTGGTACTATATACTGCAAAATTCTGTTGTATGGCGCTGCGAAAAGGGGCGGGATTAAACAAGATGATTAGACATTTAAAAGAGGAAGCAATTGCTCCATATTTTAATCCAGAGAGGTCATGTTTTGATCCTCGATTGGTTTCACGCAGTTAAGTGATGCGATTTCGCAGGTCAGAGTTCACCAAGCTTGAACTTGTCGCAAGAGCTTGCGTTTCCGGTCTGGCACAATTACGTGCATATGAATGAAAGTCTATGGGTAGAAAAGTGCAGTGTGACCGCAGCTTAAGTGTGTTAGAGTTGGGTTGGAACTAACCTTTGCAGGGCTGCAGCCCTCTAGGAACTGAGTTTGACATCCTTATGCTTTAAGGCATAGGTCCCAAACTGGATTTTACCACCACAGTTTTTTCTTTAACCCAAACGAAACACACATGATACAATTAATCAATCTGTTCAAGACCAGAAACTATTAAGCAGATGTGAGTTGGAGCTGGTTAGAGCTAAACTCTGTAATGAAATGCTCATTGACGCATCATTTATATTTACTGATTTCTGTTTATATAGTATGATTTCTCCTTCATTCTTTTTAAGGAAATGTCATTAAACTTGAACACAACTTGAATGCACACGTACCACAGTATATTTAGATTTTGTAGTACACCGATTTTATCATGCTGTACAGTCTTGACCAAAGCAATTTAAAATGGTAGGATGATTATTATTAAATCACAGTAATTCTTATAATGAAATTGTTCCAATTTATTGCAAATGATAAGATGTCGCTTACCCCTAATTAGCAGTGATTTGCAATGAAAATAAAGATCAGCTCTTCATCAAGTGATCATGCTGCAGTCCATCCAAGATCTGACAGTAAATGTCATATTTGCAAATACTGCAAGCTCAGCCGATGGTGAGACATCCATAAGTTGCTAATTAGCTGTCAAGGAAATGTAATTTTCATCAATCAAGGCCATCAGAAGGGAACACCATCTCATGTTGTGAACGCTTGCGGTGTCACAGTTGAATAAATGAACGCTGGAGCAGAATAAATGAAGTTTGTTTGACCTTTCCCCTTGTTTTTCACAAGACAATCTCATTTTGGGATCAGTTTTCTTGTTTAATTGCATTAGAGATGACAATGGATATTAGATATTTGTTAAAAGTGGATCTCACAGCTATCAATATGGGCTTTTATTATAACTTGGCTAAGTAGAAGTTTAATTGTTTTGTTTTTGTTTTCTTTCTTTAAATAATTTATACTAGAATAGAAAAAAAGAAAAAAAAAAAGACTTGTGGGGATAATTCACTCTTGTCAAAAATTTCAACAATACATTCTGTTAAATATACTTTCAGATGAAGCAGAGCTTTTTTTTTACATTCATAAAAGTACAAACTTCAAGAGACAGTTCCATGAATTCAACGTTTTCTGTTAATTTACTAACAAGTTCATCCAAGATTAAAAAGAATGATTCATTTGCAGACCTGACATTATTTAGGATTGCTGGTGAAGAGATAATAATGCTGTAAATAATGTTCAGTTTCTTACATGCATACTCATTTTGCTTCATGATCTCAATGTATTGATAAGTTTATTTGTTTAATTCCATGACAATTTATATGCTGTTGTAATGGTGAGAAAAAATTTACTGCAGATATAAATTATATTAAGACTAACTCTAAACTGTATTTGGATTAACAGTGTTAAACATTTTCAGTGAGTATGTTTACATGGACACCAATATTCTGATTTTAATGTGATTAAGACAATACTCTGATTAAGAGTCTATCATGTAATTAGCGATTTTTGATGACCTTAATCAGACTTAAGTCATAATCGAAGTAAACAGAAATGGAATTAAAACATGTAGAGTATGATTATTTTAGTCGCATTTTTGAAGTGTAGTACAGACATGTAAACACCTTAATCAAACTATTACCGTTATGTAGGACTATTGCATTTTGCAACAGGATATTCCAAACAAACACGGCTGTTTGACACTATTCTCTACACCTACTGAGTCAATAAAAGACTGCAGAAAGCTACATTGCGAAATGCAGAGTTTTTTTCTTTCCATTTGGTGTGCGGTATCAAATTCCATTAAAACAACACTTCTCCACCAGTCCCTTATTCATACTCGCATACAATATCTGAGTTTGTCATGCAGGCATGAATTAAATGTTCCTGAATAAAAGTGAAACTGAAGTTGAGAAATAAAAAATGAAACACCCGAAATTACATGAAACTCCTGAGATAATGTGGATAGTGTGGTGATGCAATGACAATAATTAAACTATAACATGCAAAACAGGATCATGAAAGGAACATTCAAAAAGCAAGTCATGTAAACACCTTAATCATATTATTGTCTCATTTAGATTGAGGCAAATTAATCGATTACTGATGTCCATGTAAATGCAGTCAGTGTATTGACAAGTCATGGTTTTTGTCTTTGTATGATTTTTCTACTCTAAATGTGCCATTAGCTGTTGAATTGCATATTATAAAATTACTAAGGGCTACACATTCAACATAAAAATATTCTTTAATGTTCAAGTGAATATAAATTCAGCTAACATCTTGGATGGCCTCAGGGTGAGTAAATCAATAGCACATTCTTTTTTTTGGCTGAATTATCCCTTTAAGAAATAAAAGGGCATTTTCAGCTAAGATTTTAAATACAACTTAAGTTTTAGCCCTCTTATTAACCTAAAATCTGATAACTTTTCTCTCAGGTCAGTTTGATCTTACCACTTAATACCTCCAGTATATACACGTTTCTTTTTTTATTTTGTGAATGGGAAAAAAAAAGTAAAAATAAAATAAAATAAAAATAGGGCAGCACGGTGGCGCAGTGGGTAGCGCTCTCGCCTCACAGCAAGAAAGTTGCTGATTGGAGCCTCAGCTATAAGTCGATTGGCATTTCTGTATGGAGTTTGCATGTTCTCCTTGTGTTTGCGTGGTTTTCCTCCGGGTGCTCTGGTTTCCCCCACAAGTCCAAAGACATGCATTATAGGTGAATTGGGTAAGGTAAATTGTCCGTAGTGTATGTGTGTGAATGGAAGTGTATGGGTGTTTTCCAGTGATAGGTTGCAGTTGGAAGGGCATCTGCTGTGTAAAACATATGCTGCATAAGTTGGCGGTTCATTCCACTATGGCGACCCCAGATTAATAAAGGGACAATCATTTTATTAGATATATTGAAGGTGTGAAATTAGATAATTGAAGTTGATAAATAATTATTTATGTGGACAATGTAGTTCCAGTCTTACAGTTCTGTATTGATACACTCTTCAATCTATATATTTGCTGTACATTGTACTCAGAATGATTATAATGATCACTTTTGAATAGATTACCATAAACCAAAAAAGGGGCATTTTTTTATTTTTATTTAATAATTTTTTTTTGTTTAGTTTGTTTAGTTTTATATATACACATCCTTTTATTTTGTGTATTTGTAAATGTAGCAAGGTTATTGCTGTAAAAACAAACATGTAAAGTGTTGTACTGTGTTTCAATGTGTACAAACTGAAAAAAAAATAAAAATATGACAAATAAATGCACAAATAAAATTTATAAAATAATAATAAAAGAAAAATAAATAAAATATTAAATATAATAAAATAATAAAATACAATAATAAAATAAAATAATTAAAATTAAATTAAATTAAATATGCTCTACCATAGACTATTAGTTTAGGTTTCATAAATGATTTTTTTTTTTGTCAGCAACAACATATTATAATATAATAAACAGAATAAAAAAATTAAAAATTCAATAAACGGTAAGTATAATAGCATTCAAATATATTTAAAAAACTAAGTGGTAAAAGAGTAAAATAAAGAACATAAAATGTATACTGTAAAAAAAGTGTTCAACAAGCCTGAACACAATTTAACCACATAAAGGTAAGACCATTTAATGATAAAACCAGCTTTCAAATAATCAAGTCAGAACAGAAAACGTTCAGAACAAAACTGTATCAAACATGCATATCAAACACTCAGCACAAAAAGGTAATCAAAACTAAATCACATAATTACATCATTTTGAAAAAGTGAATCCCGATGCTGAACTTTGACAGTGTCAGCCAGTATTACACACTAGTTATAATAGTTGACCAACAGTAACTATAATTCACAGACACCAATAATTAAATGTAGCCAATCTTCCAGTCTCAGTGTGCATCTCTTTTACAATATGGCGGAGATAAAAAAAGCAATAAAGAGGTGAAGAAAATGTGTTTACTTCTCTCTCTCCTCTACTTCACACAGTGATGACACCAGCTGATCAATAGCCGTGACTGAGTATTGGTGATCAATCTCCACGACAGGCTGAATCGATCAGGAATCAGTCAAATGTAACCCGCACAAGGCCTTCTGATCAATTTTGTGCTGCGTTTAACACCCCAAGCCGCATAAAACATCTGAATTAACACTCCCACATTCTCACAAATACACACACACACACACATGCAGGTAAATACAAGCTTTAATTAAGTGACAACTAAAATTAAGCATATTACATTCTAGAGGGTTACTGACAGTTTAAAGGTGAGGGAGCCAGAGAGAGGAAAAAAAATAGAGATATAAAGGACAGGAGACATAAAGCAATCAGCAGACAGGTTAAAGTGTCAGGATCTGTCAGGAAGGCTGAAAAATGAAAATGGTCCGAGTTTTAGGGGGTGGGGGTCTGTAAACCATGTGGTAATCATGATCATATTCAGCACAGTGATAATGCGAATGCTTCTCTCCAATGGTGGAATGACTGAGCTGGGCTTGGGCTTGACACGCTTCAACTGATGCATTGATTGAATAATAATGAAGGATAATTCTTAGTTTACTAAAGAGAAAGAATAATAGATCCGTCACAGACATATGCCAATTCTGTGTAAATAATTACAATACAATAAGAGCAGTGACAAAAAAATAAATAAATAAAAAGACTGTGTTTAGACTATGATGGGTCTGTTTAATGGTAAATTAAATAACAAATATTTATATATTTCGGTCATGGTGGCGCAGTGGATAGCACGATCGCCTTACAGCAAGAAGGTCGCTGGTTCGAGCCCCAGCTGGGTCAGTTGGCATTTCCATGTAGAGTTTGCATGTTCTGGGTATCCTCCGGGTGCTCTGCTTTCCCCCACAGTCCAAAGACATGTGCTATAGGCAAATTGAATAAGCTAAATTGGCTGTAGTGTATGCGTCCGAATGCAAGAGTGTATGGGTGTTTTCCAGTGTTGGGTTGTGCCAGGAAGGACATCCACTGTGTAAAACATATGCTGGATAAGTTGGCGATTCATTCCGCTGTGGCTATCCCTGATGAACAAAGGGACTAAGCCGAAAGTATAAATACAGCATATTTCTTTCAACATAGTCTCTATTTCAGAGGTCGCCACAGCGGAATGAACCACAAACACAGCGGATGCCCTTCCAGCTGCAACCTAGTACTGGGAAACACCCATTCACACACACATACATTACCTCCAATTTAGTTTATCCACTTCACCTTTACAGCATGTCTTTGGGTTGTGGGTGAAACCGGAGCACCTGGAGAAAACCCAAACCAACACAGGGAGAATATGCAAACTCCACACAGAAATGCCAACTGGTCCAGCGGGACTCGAATCGGCAACCTTCTTGCTGTGAGGCGACAGTGCTAACCACTGAGCCACCATGCCACCTCTATATGGAACTTATATTTTATATTGACCTATTGTCGTATTCTGCACAGGAATGATCTAAAGGAAATTCCAGACCCATTAGCAGAAATAAAAAGAAATAAAATAAATGTTTTCTAAAAACATTTTACTCAAAACATGATTGTTAATGCCTAATTAGGAGGACTGGCAATAACTTTGAGGTGATCCCCTAATTTATTTCAGAGCTGAACAATCAACAATGCAAATGACTAAATATGAATGACTCAATTTGAATATCTGAAAGAAAAGAAAGCAAGAATGAAGGTCACCATCCAATTTAAAACCTGTTTATCTTCATGCCATTCAAACTACAACATAATTTCTTCTGTAAAATACAAGACATTCTCTGTGTTTTTACTCAGATGAAGGTCAATGATAATGCTCCAACATTCTTCAAAACATCATTTGAAATCCATAAAATAAACTAAGTCAAGCTAGTTTGAAGCAACATGAAGGTAGAAAAAAAATACGTATACCGTTTTTTGGGGTGATAAACTCTTTAATTAATTAGCATGTCTTTTTTCTGCTATGCATGAACAAAGACTAAAGAGGCATGAGATCTTACATGATTAAATCATTAAGTGATTAAATACAGACACAGAAGATTATCCTACAAGATCCATATAATGTCTACAACATATAATGTGTCTGATTAAATCCTGCAGTGCTGGAGCCAAACTGAAGTCATTATACCATTACAGCAGGCGCTTCACGGTTTTAATAATAGAACATATTCATAGTAAATCTAAAAAAAAATCCTGTGTGGGAGTATACGCCTGAGCGCAAACATGAATGAAAATAGGGCCCGACCCTGGCAGCAGCACCTTTGATCCCTTTATAAAAGAGAATAATTAAAACACGAACAATTTCACAACCACAGCGGAGGAATACAGAACAGCCTCGACAAGGCACGCATACCAAGTGAGCTACGCAATCTCGCTTCAGTCTTACTGTACGCTGCAACATAATTGCTCAATGGACCTGATAATTGATCAACAATGCTAGACTGTCCACAGAAAAACACAAAAACTTGCTGGGAATAGAAAGGGAGGTGTGAGGTGGGTTGGGTTGAGATGCAGCTGATTGGCTCCTTGAGCTTTAGGACGGGTGAAGGTGAGAGTTGAGGGGCTTGATGGACTCGGCCATAAAGTAACTTTGTAAGAACTTTGAAGAAAATCAATGGAAAGAGAGGAAAAGAATACAAGTGAGAGAACAAAAAAGAGGGTACTCGTTCCCAAAGGGGATCCAGAGCTCCACTGTTCATACCAAATGATGGAAGGAAGAGCAAACAAGGTCATTTAAGTGAAAACTTAGTTTTTCTGATCAACTCGCTAATCCCTGCACCATAATTTGGCCTCAAGCAATAACTCGATTTTTCCCACTCAGTAATATTTTAAGTGTCATACATTTGAATTGCTTCAAAATTTGTCCAAAAATTGGTTTCTCAATCTTCAGGACTGATGAAGGTGACAGTTCTTGATGGCTTGACTATAAAGGCTGGGACCACAAGCCAACGTTCGGCCATTGGGCAATGTCAGTCAGCATTGGTTAGGCTAGTTTGTTTGGTGTGTTCTACATGTCATCTCTCGTCAGGTTAACATTGAAGCAATTGGGCCACATCAGCTTGTAGAATCAGCATCTACCATTAGGCAAAAGAAGATCGCTCTGATTGGTTATTCAGCAACAATAAAGTGTGCGGAATTCCCATGCTCCTTTGCACTTTTAGGATGCATGTCCACTGATGCATTTTTTTGCACTACAGAAACGAAAACCTTGTTCATGAAGCACCTACAGTAGCTGCTAGCGCTTCAATTGTCAGAGCTTTTAATTGCCAACATTCAACACTGAGTGTAAAAGGCATGCTAAGTTATGCTGCCAGTGGTTTAAAAATGTGCCACCTCCATTGATGAGAACAGAAGAAAAGATAAACACTTGTATTTCTGAAGCACAAAAATGCCTCAGTGGACACGCACCATCATGCAGAGTAATGGAAGGAAGAGCAAATGAGGTAATTTCCTTGAAAAAGATATTATTTCGAAATTCGAGTATTGTTTTCCTGGTCACTATCACTGGGTCCATTTACACCACCTGCTTTCACTCTCAGGAATATTTCAGATGTTGTACATGAAACCTGAAACTGACCAAATAGCTGATCAAAAATTCTAATTACAGACAAAAAATTTAGAAAATTACAAAGTGTCTCCATGAACTTTAAAGCTGATGAAGGTGAAAGTTGGGGATCTTAGTGAACTTGGTTGAAAAGGAACATTGTAAGAAATTTGAAGCAAAAAAAAGTGAGAACAACAATAAAAAAAAAGATCACTTTACTTAGAATAATGTTTTCTTGATTAATATTGATGGCACCCTTTCTTCCTATCAGCCCAACTTCACTCAGCTGCTTTCCTTGTTTCTGTTCTGGAAAATGTTGTGTTTTTCATATGACCTGAATCAAAAATTGACCCAATTTAATCCACATTGATTGGCTATCCACAGAAAAAACATGTTGGGAAAGGAAAGAGAGGTATAAGGTCGGTCAAGTTGGAGGTGAGCTGATTGGCTCCCCAAGCTGCAGTACTGGTAGACGTAGGAGTTGGGGGTCCTGATGGACTTAACTGTGAAGGAACCTTGTAAAAACTCCAAAGCCAAACATTGAGGAAAAGGGTATATTTATGTGGAGCTGCCTAAGGCAGCCAATAGTATGTTTATCTGAGGAGTTCTGATAAGAGAATGGCAAAAATACATGAAGACAAGGTCTTGTTTTGAGAAGATAATACATAGCGAAGACGAAAAACTGAGAAAAAGTTAGAAGGAAAGATGGATAATTTGTTTGAGGGGTGAAGACTCAAGGTGGGCTGGCACGCTTCGCCAAGCTGAACTCTTTCAAGGAGGACACCAGCATGGGAATGAAGCATGCAGAGCAAAGGAAAGACTGAAAAAAAATCAGTTTGAGGCCTTGGCAACAGGCGAGGCATCTGGGGGGAGTTGAGGGGGTGAGAAAGAGAACGAGTGAGAGAGAACAAAAGAAAAAGAGAGGGTACTCATTCCCCAAAGGGGATCCAACGCTCCACTGCATTTTCAGTCAGTGGTTCATCCCTCCATCACACAGTCACAGGATGAAGAGCAAATGAGGTGATTTCAATCAAAAACGCAGAATTTTTATTTTGGGAGATTTTTTTTCCTTGATCAATATTGACAGCGGTCTTTCATCCAGTTGCTCCATCTTCCTTCAGCTGCCACCTGCTTTTCCACTCAGGAATATTTCATGTGGCGCGCATATGACCTGTATCAAAGTCATCCTCATATTCACCATTAACCCTCAACCTTGCATGTTCTCTCTTCACCTTCTCTCCACCAATCTGAAGCTCTCTTTCTCTCTCTCTCATCAGGTCACGTTAGTCTCTGGGGTTTGACAGCCACGCTGCAGATGCAGCCCTGTTAAAGCCCGTTTGAAACGAGGCTTCAAAACCAACAGTGAAGAACTCAAAAATCACACAACTGTGCAACGTTACAACATTGAAGGGTTCACAGAGACACCACGGGTGCAGGTCTGTTCTGATTGGCACAGACATGAGCAGGGGAGAGAAATGATGCTGAATGCGAATGATTAATTAAAAAAGCAGTATGATAATTTTATTTCCAAGAGAAATCACCTTGTTTTTTGATGCCGTCAAAGGTCATGCATACACTCAAACCATGATGAAATAAAATATCACACAGTGAAAGTAACTCCAATTATGATGACTGCCAACATGCACAGATTGCGTGACACACCCTTATTTTCAAAATGCATGAACAAAACTACACAATAAATAAAACATGATCCAGGCTACATGAAACATGATTTGTGACAACCACAATGAGTTCTGTGCAGTGAATTATTGGCTGCCGAAAGCATAAGACTATTAAAATTCAATTTTGTATAATGAACAATTTTGGTGTTATGGTGGGTTGCCAAATGATGCCCAATAAATATTCTGGTCCTGAAGCAAAGTCAGTTATGCACCACTGCACCACAATATTCAAGACCAGTAAAGTCACAGATGCTCCCACGTATGTAACTATCTTAATGCTTTGATACATGATGATAAAGAGGGTCTGATATATACATATGAGTACACATTATTACACAAAACCAATTTGGGTCTGTATTTTTTAAAAGAATTCCCACCATACTGTAGTTTGCAGAAAACAGAGATATAAACAAACTGAATACATACTCAAAAGTACAATTTATTCCTGTGATGATGAAGCTGAATTTTCAACATCATTACTCCAGTCTTCAGTTTCAAAAAATCTTTCTAATGTGCTAAGATTTGATGCTGAATTAACATGTCTTATTATAATCATACTCTGTTTTCTACTTGACATCACTAAATCCCACAACAGTGAATAACGAATCAGAAATTGAGAACTGTGAAAGATTTGCAAACAATTTTTTATTTTTTTTAACCCAAATTATTCATGGTGCATTTTGTATTTCTGGATTAGCAAACACTAAATACAAAGTAGTTATGCAGAGAAAAGCAGGAAGACTTTAGGGAATGTCAGCCACATGAAGGCAGCCGTGCACAGCCTGCATAACCATCACAAATCTGAAAACACATTCAAACAGCCTCACGAAGAAAAAAAAAAACAAACTCTGCCACAAATATGTCCTTCTCTTCTGCCCCCTCCTGCGATAAACTCACCTAAGCTCCAGCATGTGGCGCATCCCCAAACCTCATGTTAGCCCAAGCGCTAACCCAACAGGCGCTAAGCTCCTCATGTGGCTCTGATATGCTCGACCGTTTCAGACCGCATGCGTGTTTGCTCATTCAGCCATGTTGTGTCTAACCTGAACTTAAGGCACTTCAGACAAACACCTACTTGGCCTCCCACTTTGGCCATCTGGTACCCCCTATTTACCCCTTTAGATGGCTATTTTACCTGCTAAATTTGAAATAATAGCAACATTCTTCTCACTTTCATGCATTTTAAACCCAAAATATTTTTTTTTTCTTCAGAACACAGATTTAAATCAAATCTGAGATTCTCCACACAGTCTAATGCTTTAAAACTTCCATAAAGAGATACAAAAAATACATCTATAAAAATTAAACCATAAAAATAAAGTGGCTCAATACAAGTCTTTTAAAGAGAAACAAGAACAGATCAAGGACTTTATTCAAATAACAAAATTGGTCAGTGAATATAAAAAGAGAAGCTCAACCATACCAAACAGAGAGCAAACTTCACTGGTGTTGAAACTTGAACAAACTAACTATCAAATCCAATAAGATCTACAATATCCATGTGGTCAGACCTTGTTGAGCTTTAGAGCCATCAAGTCATGGTGAAACTACTGATTTCAGCAGCTCAGGCCACGTGAACAAAAGCAGTAATCTCTTTGGTCGGCCAGTTTTTAATGAAACCACGTCAAAAACGAAAACAAGCCAGAGACGTTCTTAAAAAAAAACAAAAAAAAACACTTTTATGGTAGCCATTTTTTTTACTTATTAACATCTTTTGTTTAGTCATATCATTAAACATTTGAAATAATCGTTTGTGATAATTGTTGCAGTGTGCACAAGACTGAAAAAAAAAAAGACAAGAAAAAAAAAAAGAAAAAAAGCGGCCCAGCACAATTAGAGCACATGCCCACTGAAGTGTTTTTGCGCAGCTGAAAACACCAGCGCTCTTCTAAAAACACACAGCGGGGAGCATTTCAACTGTGGGACCATTTAAAAAAAAAAAAAAAAGTGGTGCTCAGTGCTGTGTGTAAAACAAATGCTCAGCACTTCGCCATGCTGTTGGCATTAAAAAAAATCCAGCACTCTGATTCAAAACAATTGAAAAAAAAAAAAGTTTGGTGCCTTAATGCCAATAAGAGGTATTTTGTCCGGAAATATTGGCTATGTGGCTTTTAGTGTAATCTTTTTTTCCATCAATGCTATTGCATGCTAATGTAGTCACTGACTACATTTATGTGGACATCAGTAATCCAATTATTTGCTTTAATCTGAATAAGACAATAATATGATTAATTATGATTATGAATATGATTAATAGTTGCTTTTTGAATGTTAATTTCATGATCCCATTTTACATGTTATAGCACATAATTTGATTACCGTCATTGCGTCACCAAGCTGTCCATGTTTCCTCCGGAGTTTCATGTCATTTTGAAAGTTTCATTATTAATTTGTCGACTTTAACTGCAAGTTGGCACTTTCACCCAGGAACATTTCATGCATCCCCCTGTGACAAACGAGATATTGGATGAAAGTATGAACCGCTGGAAGATACTGCACACCGTATGAAAACAAACCTCTGCATTTCGTGATGCAGGTGTCTGTGGTCTTTTACTGACTCGGTAAGTGCAGAGAGTAGTGTCAAACAGCAGTATGTGTACGGAAAATGCGGCAAAAATCCTACACGATGGTAATAGTTTGAGTAGTAGTTGCAGTGTTTACATGTCTGTACTGCACTTCAATAATGCATCTAAAATTGGCATACTCTACATGTCTTATTTTATATGTCTTTTATTAAATAAATAAAAAATAAATTGCTGTTTACATGGTAGACTCCTAATCGGAGTATTGTCCTAATCATAAATAAAATCTAATTATTGGTTTTCGTGTAAATGTAGTCACTGTTAGCATCTAATAATATCCATGTTGTCATGTCTTCGCCTTCTGAAAAAAGCATCCTCAGTTACTTTTTTGACCCATATTTTCACTGATGAAATGAAGCTCCGCATTCAAGTGTCCACATTAACCATAGAACACAGACCTTAGGCCTCATAGAACATAGACCATAGGCAATCACCATAGACTTCTCTACAAATACGATGGTGGGTCATTTTTCCAGCTATAGCTAGAACTTGTCAGCTGCACAAATGAACATTTACAAATGAGAGAGGGAGAGAAAAGACTTGGTCTGTCAAACCCTCTAACCTGTGTGAAGCACACTCAGTATTGCACAATATTTTCTGGTGCACAAGAAGAGGAAAAGGAGTGTATATTCTACAGGTCACAAGTCTCACAATTCATTACAACATCAAATCAAATAACAATAAACCACTTAAGTCAAGTGAATTACATTTTTTAAACTATGTTTTGTGTCAAACAGACTTGACATGGAGGGACAGACATTTCTTAGATTTCAATGATATCTTCACTTGAGTTCAGACCTTGAACAAATTCGTTCCTGTTTGGTATAACATGAGGTTGAGTGCATAATAACAATTTTTAACAATTTAATTATCTCACTCTTTCTGACCATTTCTGAGGCATGTGACTCTTAATCTTTTGACTTGGTCTCCTTCAGGTCTCGTTCCCTCCCTCTCTTTCCTAAAAGCATTGGGAAGCAGGATCCAAAGCCTTTGTTAATGGATGTTATTCCAAAGTGTAGTGAAGGAAACGCACACACGCAAAAATAAACAGGACTCCTGACCTTAAGCTTCCGTTTTGGTGCCAACATTTTGCGTGTCTCTTTCTATCTCTCCACAGGCGCCAGGTGTGGGGCCACATGTGGTTTGGGGCTTAGTTTGTTTCCTGTGAGGTGCTGGCCTTTCGCACGTGCTAAACAACATAAGTTTATGCCAGGAATGTATTTTTCGCTTGAAATTGCATGATTTTGAGAGTGAGATAAGGGAGGTTCATCAAGAACAAAACAGCACCAAGTGTAGTTTGCGAGGACAGAACAAGGTTGTTCTGCAGGTGCAGCAATTCAAGATATTGATTTCAACATTTTTCAGGACAAGGCTTTCGTGGCATGGAAAGCTGTAAGTACAGCCCAGAAAATTAATTTGTATGGTTGTGCTGAGGAGATCTTGACAAAGACAAACGCTACTGACTGAGCTAAGCTGGATTCGTTTGTCTGTGGCATTTTATAAAAACTAACACATGGGAATTTCTTTTGGTCAGTGAAAAAGCGATGCTGGAAATGCCATTTTTCTGGTTGCTATTGATTGCACGTGTTCACACAGACTAGGTCTATCACAAGAGATTAATAATGTGGTTTAAAAAAAACTAAATAACATTTCAATTACAACTGAAAACAAAAATCCATATATTAGCATCTTACTATATTTTGTGATTCATGTTTTATTTATGCAATATAAAACCTTAATCTTTCTTTCAACAACTTCTGATTTTGAAAACCAGAGATATATTGTCTGGACTAGTATTGTAAATTATAAAATAAAAAAATTGTAATAAACAGCAGTATATATATCTATATCACAAGTAATTAAAACACTCCAGCTACTTAAACACAAACTCTGCACATGCTTCCTCTCCTGACGGCTGTTACATCAATACTTTTGAATCAGACACGAGCATGTCTGCAGAGCAAGTTTTCTCTACCACATTTATTATGGATCAGCTGTGACTGCCGCTGCCATTTATCAGTGTCAGAGCCAATCGCAACCCTTTTTGTTGAGCGCCTGGCCAATCATAAGTGTTTAACAACTCGCTTAAAAAGCGGGATAATATTTACATTTATTTATTTTCTCTAAATGCTCATGTTGTTCTGTGCATGTACTTGAGTTTTGTTTGATACATTCAAAAAGAGTGTTTTCCTTGAGCAGGTAAAAATAAAGGTACAGTACATACGTCTGACTGCTTGCGTTAAAAAGCTACATTGTATTGCAAATAATATAGAAATTTAAATGTTTATAAATTATACATTTTAATACAAGAATTGTGTTGTGGTGCACTGTGATGCACCAAGGTATCGAATTGAATCGAATTGATGGCATGATAATCGTAACCAAATATATATATATTTGTAACCAAATATATATTCACAAGTGTAAACAAGCTTCAGTCTTGATTTCCTGCATAAAAGCATCCCTATATACAAGCTTCATGCTTGAAAACCCACGTATGCATGCTTAGCAAACGAGACCCATTGTTCCTTAATTGAATTCATTAATTTGTTCATTAGGCTTGTTCGTTCACCCATTCAGGCTGATACACTCCTCACAGACGCTGAAGAGTGACCTACATGCTCCTGTAATCACCATACAGCGGTGTAAACGAGTGTGAAAGGCCAAGCAGAAGCTCAGCCATGGAGGTTTGGCTGCTCCTCTGCTAAAGCTGCAGGAGATACGTTTGTAAAGTCGCCTGAAAAGGAATGCGTATGAATGAGGGGGGTGTTTTAGCATTTCGCCAAGCACCGGAAGACTTTGTGTGCCCCCTGTTTTGATATGCGTTTATCACTGGGCAACGGTGCGGCCCAGGGCTCTCGAGGCCAGAACTCAAACAGAGAGCCGGCTCTATTTTCTGCCTGTTAGCACAGCGGCCCTTTCACAGAGAGTCAGCAGGACACGCAGCACTACAAAGAACAGGAGGGGATGACTTTAACATGGGGTGTGTGCGTGCATGTGTGTGTGTGCATAAGTCAGGATCTGAAAGAGGAAGATTAGCAAATGGCCTTCTCGATGCAAACCGTGCTGCTGATGCTCTACTATTGAAGTGGACACTGGCTGCTTTTCTTGCTGAATACAGATAAAGCTAATACCTATATAAAATAATAGCTTTTCAGTGAATAACGTTAAACATTTTAAAGCTCTTTTATGGGCTTTTTCAGCTATTTAATACCATGAAAGAAACTTAGGACCCACTTTAGGCTGTGAAAGAAACCCCAAGAGCAAGAAAAGGGATTCGTTTTGTTCATTATATACTAATAAAACACCAATGGAGATGCAACTAGAGGGTATATTTTGGGAAGGTGCAGAAATAAAAAGGATGGTTCACATAAAAAACTGACAATGTCATCTTTTACACATCTTAACATCGCTTCAAACCTGACTTTTGTTTATGTAATGAAGTCAGCAGGGTCCAAAACAACACTGAACTTCATTGTCTTTCATTGTAAGGGAAGACAAGTAAGTATAATTAAATAAATACATCGAGAGTAAGCAAATACATAAATAAATCTGAATGAATGAATATCCTGACAGATTTGAAGCCATTTATTAATTAGGTGAATGTTGAGTAAATGTGTATTCCTACATTTTTTTGGATGCACAAATAAGATGGCATTCCCAGGCAACTGCTGGACACGGTCTGTATCCTCGGTTAAGATTATTATTTTCTCAAATAGTTGGAAACATTTGGAATATTGCAAGCACTCAACTGAACAAAAGTACATAACACGGTTCTAGTGGTTTTTGGATATTTTAATAAAAACATTTTGCACATATTTAACACTGGTTTTGCTTTTCCACACTAAACTGCAGGACCCAAAGAGCCTGAAAAATGACACCTTGATAAAATTTTGTAATTAAGTACAGTGTATGTAATTTGCACTGTATACCTTAAAGAATTATCTAAATGCTAACAATGGCTGCTAATAATAAACACAAATAAAATATATACCTTCATAATTATTGTAGTATTTTATTGTATTGTAATTGTCTCACCAGTAGGGCTGATCGATTATGGGAAAGATCTTAATCACGATTATTTTGGTCATAATTGTAATCACGTGTATTTAAAATGATATACAGGTGAAGTCAAAATTATTCACCCTTCTGTGATTTTTTTTTTTTTTAATAAATGTTTCCCAAATGATGTTTAACAGATTCAGGAAATTTTCGCAGTATTTCCTATAATTTTTTTTTCTTCTGGAGAAAGTCTTATTTGTTTTTAATTGTTTTAAATCCATTTATTAAACCCATAAGATCTATATTATTAGCCCCCTTAAGCAATATTTGTTTTGATTGTTTGTAGAAGAAACTACTGTTATACAATGACTTGCCTATTTGCCCTACTTAAGCCTTTAAATTGCATTTTAAGCTGAATGCTTGTATCTAAAAAAATGTAGTAAAATATTATGTACTGTCATCATGGCAAAGATAATAGAAATCAGTTATTTAATATGTCTTATTAAATCTATTATGTTTAGAAATGGGTTGAAAAACAAATCTTTCCGTTAAACAGAAATTGAGGGAAAAATATAAAGGGCTGCTAATAATTCTGACTTCAACTGTATATGTACACCATTATTTTCCGTCCTGTACATAAGGAAAGGGAAACAAATACAATAGAATAAAAATATGAAACAAACTGTGCTTTAAGCATCTTCACTGTTAGAACAAAACTTTAATTATAGCTACAAAAGTCATTCAGTCAATAGCAGCAAGTGATTTTGTCCTTTTGTTGTTGGATTAAGAATGATAAAAACAGTTAGCAGCAGGAATATTGCGCACTGTCGCTTTAAGAGCAGTATGGTTTCACTTTCACATGTCTTTTGATTCTCAACTCGTTTGTTTATTACATAAATGAGGGTCAATATGAATAATTACTAAACACTGCGTTGACACAAATTTGCATGAATTTGACCATTAAAGCGCTCACATTAAGATGACTTTAAGATGAAATGTGTGTGCTCTGCTTGTCTGAGGCTGAGCACATACACACAACATGCGATCTCATTCGCACTTAGAAAATCATGAATGAACCGAATGTACATCAATGAATGATGTGCATCCTATACTGCAAAAGTTAAATAACAGTACATGCTTTTTGTCATTTTCACGTGAAACTGAACTTTGCAGAGCAACAAATGTGTACAACTGGAAAGGGGGTGGTATATGATGCAATAATCATTTTATCTCGATTAATGTTTTTTCATAATTATTAGAAGCCTAAATTTAAATTAAAACTGAATTGATTAATTGCACAGCCCTGCTCACCAGTAAATGAGACCTAATAAAAGCATTGTGTTTGAAGTCTCCAGTCATGTCATTCTGCAGACTATGTTCTTACTGTGTGTGTTCATGCATTTACCAAACTAGTTAGTCTTACTATCCTCCCCAAAACTACCTACCCTTGCTTCAAAGATCTTTTTGCATCTTATTATTCCCACACACTTGTTCAAGCCACAGTTTGGTTAAGTGTGCACCCCTACTTTTACCTTAAAAGCTATGCTTATGACACTCAGATCTACTTAGCCTTACTGCCTAATGACTTCATCACTATTGAGACCCTCTGCCAATGCATTGATGAAATATACAGCTGGATGTGCCAAAACTTTCTTCAGTTAAACAAAAAGAAAACTGAAGTCATTGCATTTGGGAACAGAGATGAGGTTCTCAAGGTGAATGCGTATCTTGACTCAAAAGGTCAAACAGCTAAAAATAAAGTTAAGAATCTTGGTGTGATTCTGGAGTCAGATCTGAGTTTCAGTAGTCATGTCAAAGCAGTAACTATATCTATGATCTCAAAAACATTGCCAGAATTAGATGCTTTGTTTTCAGCAAGAGAAACTTGTTCATGCTTTTATCAGCAGCATAGTGGGTTACTGTTATGGACTCCTCACCGGCCTTCCCAAAAAGACAGTTGCAGCTCATCCAGAATGCTGCTGCCAGGATTCTGACCAGAACCAGACAATCAGAGCACATCACACCTGTCCTCATCTCTACACTGGCTTCCAGTTACATTCAGAGTAGATTTTAAAGTATTATTACTTGTCTATAAAATGGTCTAGGACCTCAATAAATTACAGATATGCTCACTGAACACAAACCTAACAGATCACTCAGATCTTTAGGATCAAGTAGGTTAGATATTTCAAGATCTCAGTCAAAGCAGGGTGAATCTGCCTTTAGCTACTGTTTCTATGTAATGCACTTTGAATTACCATTGTGTATGAAATGTGTTATATAAATAAACTTGCCTTGCCTTATCTTGCCTGTGCACCCCTACTTTTAATTCATTACTTTTATTTTTCCTAAGTAGCAGATGAGTGTGACTGGATTTGACCTTCTTTGCCTCACCCTCAATGAAAGCAGTCATCTACTTATTATAATGGACACATGAACATGTGGATCTGTGCGTGTGGGTGTCCAGGGGGTATGTAAGGCCAGAGGTGCAGTGGTCTGGGACTCATCCAATCTGGATCTGGGAGCAGCGCCAGACCCTCTGCGCTCCACCCTTTCCTCCATCACCACTTCCAAACCTCAAACTAATGATGGTTCAGGCCGTTTTAAAAACCTTCGCTTTAAATACTACTTCCTCCTTTAGCTACCGTTCTCTGCAGTGAGGGGGCCTTTAAAAGGTCTGGAAAGATGACGGCAGGCATGAAGAAAGGAAAGCGCAAACAATGGAAAGTGCATTGAGAGACAGGTGTCTGCCTGTAGGACTGCGGCTGTGGTCTGCAGGCCCAGATGTCTTCGGTAAAGTGGGTTAAGGCGAGCAGCCACCGAAGTTAGATGCGCTCCAGTGTTCAACCCCGCTCTGCACTGAAAAGGGCGCCTGCTAAGCAAATAAGCAATAACGATAAATCTGAACTGGCTTTGGGCATCCATCATTGCGAAAGTGGGTCACACTTTTGATAGGCTAGGAAGTCTTGCCTCTCTCTCCCTTTTTTAGCGCTGCATGTTTGGTCCCTTTTCTCTTCCTAGTCCATTGGCTTACTAGCCATCCACTTGCAAAGCACTGAATTGCTTTTGCCTGACTTTAACTTATTTCATATATTTGATTTTTTGTATATACTACTGTTTAAAAGTTTCTTCTAAACTTTCTACGTATTGAGTAAAAATGATCAAAAAGTGTCATGATTTTTACAAAAAAACTTTTCCTTTTTTTTGACTGTCTGTTGACAATAGGAAATGTTTCTTGATCATTAAATCAGCATATTAGAATGATTTATGAAGCATTGTTTATTGCATGATGCTCATTGGAAATATGTGTTCCAGCAGTAAACAATAGACATATCATTATCTATCCATCCATCTATCCATCTATCTATCCACCTATCCATCTATCTATAAGTGTCTATGATTTGTAATCAAATATGTTTGAACCACCTGCCCATCTCTATATAGACTTTTTTTTGTTACTGCGATCAGTTTATGTGGACGTGCATTTACAGTAAAATGTACAACAAAACATATTTCAGTATTTCAGATTTGCAAAAACAGACAGTAGTTACGTAGAGTGTCCTCTAGTGGATTTTTAATCTGAAATGTGCAACAAAACATATATGGAGCAACGTATTTTACATTTTGTTGAGGCACATATTTATAATGAGTCTGGCCTGAAATATGTGCATTTTCCTTATAGGTGAAACAATATAAACAGACAAACGGAAGTTAATAAACCATCTAAAGTTTGCAACATGGATGCTTGCCAATTCTTTACAATTAGGTGCTCCGGTCAAGTAGTGTGAGATTTATATATTAACTATATCACCTTATGCAACTGATGAAGCTTTAAAAGCATTAAACATAAGAAAGAGTGTCCGTTTCATTTTCAAGTTAAATTACAACTTAGGTAGAAGTGAGCTCTCTAGTGAGTTAATGTTTTGACTGTGCTCTCGACAAAACTGAACAGAGGAAATGAACTGGAAATTTCCATGGCAAAGAAGGTGGAGCCTCGGAGTCACACCCACCTATTACTTTACTCCATTGCTATGCACCATGATGGTCAGAAACGAGCTTCATTTTGGCCTGGTTTTGATTAAAATGACTCCACACCAGTTCATTGTTAGATTCTGGTTGAAGTAAACACCACAATGCAAAGCCATTGCAAATAGATAGCCTTGTAAAGCTGCTTTAGAATGATAATTATTATGAAAAGCGCTATACAAATAAAGATGAATTTAATTGAAAATAGATTTGCATCACTGCTGCGACACTTGTAAGAGTAATAAGCAGTCATATTTTCTTCTAAAATAATACTAATTATGCAATCTTTCTTGGCATGCATGTAATTGCATACATGAACACTGGTTGTAGCTCTACTGGTACAGAATGTCCTTCCTGCCCTTGATGAATGGCTAAGTCATAGCGGTTACAGGGTAAGTTAAATCATTTTGGTTTATGGTACATACCTCCTGATCCTACAATTCTAAATTACATTTAAAAGTCACATTTTTGTTTAATATAAACATGTTTTTGCCTTACCCTGAAAAACTGTAATGCACCTTTATTAAGTGTTTATATTGGAACCCATTTCAATATGTCAGGTCAGTCTCAGCATCAGAGTAGCCCAGTGCCTGTCACTTGTTATAACCATAAACAGAAGCATGCAGTTTTATTAATGTATTAACTGCTAGAGACAAAAATTGCATGTTGTAGCATTCAACTCATTCAGGTGAATTAACATTCAACTCTTGTTTGAAGAGTGGTGTAAAGGTTATAGCATTTAAATGCAGATCAATTATTTTACTTTGTCTTTTCTCTACACAAATAACATTCAAATTTAATGTTTAAATGTCCAAATAGAAAACATACTTCAGAATTTGTTTTAACCAGTAAAAATACTGCCATGTGACAGCCCTAGACCCTGGGAAATCTTAGTCCATTTCCAAACCAACTAAATTGTATAGACATATGCCAAATATCATTTTTATAGACACTGCTAAATATTGTAAATAATTATTCATAAACTTAAACTTTTAAAAAGTCTTTTAAGAAGACTAAACATGCTAATTATTTTCAAATACGACCCAGGATATTGATTAAAAATGTTCAGATTCTTTATAAGCCAATAAAGCCAACAACAGGAGAAAACAAATAGCATTTTTGTTCAGCCTGTCTGCTGTTTTTGTTTTGTACATGTTTTACGTTATTTAATTTCACAAAGATGAAGTTAGATTCCTAATTATAACTTTATATTTTGAAATTATACAACCTAATTTAACACTGGAGAACATTAACATTTGGACTGTTCATATAAGATTGTAGCAAATTTTATTTGCCATGTAATATTTACATTCGAACATACATACATAACATTTTTGGCATTATATTTTTTACTGAAGTGTTTTTGGAACAACTTAACTGATTTATGTTCAATGCACTTAAATTTGTATAAACAAATAAGATAACTTTTCCAAATTGATTGTGTGGAACCGAGAACGTTTTTACAGTGAATATTGTATCTACAATATCTTACATTAATGTTGATCATGATCACAGTGGTTTCCTCTATAGTGTTAAATTACTACATATAAGTCAACTACATATCAGTGATAAAAGCAAATAAACACCTTATATACTCATTTTAAAATTGTTTAAAGAAAATGCCCATGAAACAGTCCATGAGCTGTGAGAACACACGCATGCACACAATATCCATTTGTCTTTTCGTTTCTCTCACTCTTTCCCTCATTTGTGTAAACTGTAGCTTTTTGATAAACTTTTAAGTCATTTAATCTTCACCCTCCACTTCCCTGTCAACAGTTTCCAGTGTCTATCCTTCCTCTGTTTCCCAGTGTCGTCTCTTCCTTTCCTGCAGCTCTTCCTCTCTCGCACACTGTTTATTTAAGCACTTTCACGGTCACTGCATTGTAATCTCATGGGACAAAACTGGCCTTTCTCTTTTACACTCGCTCTCATCCCGTTCTCTCCTGGAAAGCTTCTCTATCTCTCCGGCAGCCCCTCCTCGCCATCTTCCTCTGTCAAACCGCTTCAAATTCAAATTCACATTGGTTTTTCCTGAGCTGAAAGGGCATGAAAGAGTGCTGGTGGTTGGCAGGCTTGAGCTCTGCCAGCCGGAGGAGAGTCGAGCACCTCTGAACAAGCACAGGTCACAAAGAGCACAACTCAGCCCAGACAAAAAAGAAAAAGGGTGAAAAAAAGCAGCATCCACAGGCTGCATTATAGAGACACAGTGCTCAAAACACTAAAAACCCTACAGAAAAAAAAAACAAAAAACAGAACCAGACACGCTGTATTGCAAAATGAAAAAGACAATTAGTAGAAATGCTTGTCCTATAAAGTTTGATCATACTAGGCATGGGACGATGGGTTTTCAAGGTATACCGCAGTTTTGAAACCTTCAGAATTTTCTGCTACACCATTCCTATAGTACAAGTCAGTTTTTTTTTACTTTTTTTTTTAGAACAATAGTATCTCCAGCAGAAAAAAATATATCCAAAAATGCCTTTTTAAATTGTAATGAAATCTGTGTTTTTGAACAAATGAAGACAACAGAAGTCGATGATTCATTTGAATTATTTCATTTGAACATTTTTACTGTTCCAAAATACTTAAAATTTTTTCTCAAAATAAAATATATTGTGTTCAAAACAGAACACCATGTTTTTACCCAGACATTAAAAATAATACATTTTAGAGCAGTAATCACAATATCGTGACACCGTGATATTTTCATCCAAGGTTATCATACTGCCAGAACGGACAATTTAGCTTACCCAATTTACCTGTACCGCATGTCTTTGGACTGTGGGGGAAACTGGAGCACCCTGAGGAAACCCACAGGGAGAACATGCAAACTTCACACAGAAACGCCAACTGACCCAACCAAGGTTCGAACCTACGACCCAGCGACGTTCTTGCTGTGAGGTGAAAGCACTACCTACTGTGCCACTGCGTCACCCCATATCTACATTATACATCGTAAAAGATTTAAGATTTGAGAAAAGAGTTGAGGAATAATTTAAATGACAATAATAAAACAAATATTTTACTAAAAATACAATTAAATAAAAAAATCTAAGGAAATATGAAAGAATTAAAAATACTTCAACTAATGTAAAAAAAAATAAACAGAATCCTAAAAAATACTATACACAAAAAAAGTAAATAAAATAAAATGAAAAAAAAATAAACAGAATGCTAAAAAAATACTATACACAAAAAAAGTAAATAAAATAAAAAGAAAAAAAATTATAAACAGAATGCTAAAAAATACTATACACAAAAAAGTAAATAAAATAAAATGAAAAAAAAAATTAATAAACAGAATGCTAAAATACTATACACAAAAAAGTAAATACAATAAAATGAATAAAATCAATGAATGAATAAAGTAAAACGCATAACAACTACTACTATTGCCATCTTTAATTAAATTGCTATAATTGTTATAATTATTATTATTACTACATTTATAGAGATAAAACTTGATAATTTAAATAAATCAATACAAAACAGTACAGCACAATACAATACAACAGACATGCTGTATCTATATTCAAATGAAAATATACATTAAACTTTAGTAAATCAAACAAATAATAAAATCTCATTATGCCAGTATGTGAGAATCAGCTCTAGCTGCAATGAAGCCACCGTTAGCAGAGGTCAATAAACATTGAGGACACACTTCAAGCACAAAACTCTCGAAACGGCCACACAATCCTGAACAACAGAGCCGGTGTGGGTTCAAGCAGGACACATGTTGTGTAGCCCCGGCTTCCCCCTGCCCCATGCAGAGAGCGAATTATCCACTTAATTTGGGATTACAGACAAGCAGCTCTTGCTAGAACAATGGGAGGCTCCGCTGGCGTCTGTTCAGATGACATTACATCTCTAACACAAGTCCAGCTGTCCCTTCAGATGCAGACCGAGACACACTCATTCATATAAATCCATCATCTCACAATAATGATGTTTGAAGATCAATGTTTTTTATCACTAGAAAATCTGCTCAAACTTACAATTAACTATCTTAGTACACTACGTTATTTCAACCTAAATTTGGGTGTAATACAAATGAAATTGAGTTAAGTATTATTATTTTTTTATTTATAGCTCAAATTTAACCAATTTTTTTGGGTTTATTTTTGCCCAAATTTGGGTTGAAATGTATGTGTAAAAGGTATGTAATTTTTGCTTTCGTAAGTTTTCATGTATTGGATGAAGAAAAAGTTGCTGAACTAGCTTACATATGTGAGTAACACTGTTTGTTGAGTCATTTTTAACTTGGAAGTTTAGCTCGTCAGATTGTAGCCCCAAATACAGACACAAACAAAGCCTCATTTAGAGTTTGACGTCATCAATCCATCATCAATGTTCTATAACCCGCATTCTGAAATGATACCTCACAGAGAAAACTAACAATGTGTAGTGTTCAGTTAACTCATAACATCCCTTGATGATAAAACTATTTCCAGAATCTCAACCAATTTCAACATTTCCCCTGATGTAGTTTGAACTGCTTTTATTGATTCAACATGATTATTGCATCATTTGATTTGAGTTATTACTGTTATTATTATTATCCTGATAATAAAAGTTTGCAATGAAGCAATCAACATAGGCTCAATCTGAAAACATGGCCCTATATACATTTCTGGAGATTGTGAATTATGTAGCCAGACAAGCGTATGGCTGCATTTTTTTTCTTTAAAGCGAATGCTTTGGGGCAGTATGACACAATTTCTGTTTGCGATTACCAGCTGACAGCTTACCTCCGTATGGACAGCTTTCCCGCTGTTACCAGTTTGTCCAGTGGCTCACCATGTATGTCAGGATTTGAGAAGCAGAGTGAAGAAAAAGCAGGTAAGACAAAAACAAAAGCTAAAAAAACAAACAAGTAAGTAACAGTGTGAGAACGTGGTAAAATCTGAAAATGTGGTAAGAAACAGGCTGCCGTGAAGGCTTTTCTTTTTCTGGATTGCTTTTGAAAGGATATAGGATTTAGGGAAGTGAGTGGGCGCTGGTCAATCAGTGCTTTTTAAAACACTATCGGTTGGGTTTAGGGAAGGGGGTGGGTGCAAGGATCAGTCAGTCGACAGCGGCCTTTGGTGGATTTATGAAAGAACAGCAGGAGCAAATGGCACTCGCTAGAGAAATTAGAAATCTCAAAAATTGTACACAGCAGCCTCTGGCGGATTTGCGAAACAAAAACATAAAAAAAAAAAACAAAAAAAAAAACGTAGCTTGGATGTATTTGGTGCTCTCCAGAAATGTAAATAGGGATACGTAATCAGAATGAGCCTGGGTAGGATGCAATATGCCATCGTCATTACTTAGAATACTATGAAATATATTACATGACTTATTGTGTAAGAAATGCTACTCCATCTGAATGCACATGCTGAAGATTTACTGCTGATTACACAACTGGCTTTACTGACAAAATATGCATTTTGCATGCAATTTATTATGCAGCCTTATTGTGTATTCCTATTGGTACTTGGTTTGGCAATATTTGTAGCTGGAGAAAAACTGCAGAAAAGTGTTTGAAATCTTCAGACACTGCCTAAACTTCATAGATTTAAAAAAAATTGATAACAACAGCCATTAATCAGCTGTCTGTGAGCATGTCAAATCAACAATTATCAAAGACAACAGATTTCATCCTAGAATTATAGAAATTTTTCTTGTATTTCCAAAATTTGGGTCAGATGACTAAATCCTGACCAGAATCAGGGTCAGGCTTTAAATATTATGCCATTTTTTCAAAGAATTGTCCTAAACAAACAATCCCAAGAAGCCAATAAGTTCAGAATTTAATTTCTACAAACTTGAGAGTACTAATAAAGAAATTATTTTCACGCTTTTAAATTATTATTTTTTTAGTAGTATCTACACAAATGCTGTGTTGTTTCAACCCAAATGTGGGTTAAATGGGAACAAATTAAACTATTGGGTTAAAAATTTAACAACAGACAGGTTTGTTCATATTGGACTCAAAACTAGTATGAAACAACCTAGCGTTTTGAAATCGTTTAACAGGCTAGATCTTCCAGCATAGTCTAGATGCCATAGATAGATCTATAAATGTAATTTCAGAACAAACAAGAGCATCTGATCTTGGTGTTGGCAGACCAGTCCAGCACATGAGCAGCAGATCAGGAAATCTGTTGAGTGATTGGACACAGTAAACCAGCAGATCGGCCTGATGAACAGAGGTCAGTTTTTATCATCAGCGCGGCTGTTTTGATTGCGCTCTGCTTCCACACAGAGAGGACAAATCTGTTTAATAAGCAAAGAATCGTGGGCCACCGCTATAAAGAGCTGCAACAGTTATCAAAACACGTCCATCAGAGGAACACAGACCTGCAGGAGCTCAAAAGACTCCATTACAAACAACACTAAAGAGACCAGCGGCATTACAAGCATAGCAGGCATTCCTCTACACAGCCTGTACAGGTACATCCAAGAGACAAGGCAGATATAACAACACATTAAAATACACCATCCCATTCCAACAGACAACAGGTTTATGCCTATATGCTACAAATCTGCATAAAACGTGAATGAGTAACAAGTAACTCATGAAATCAGTTCAAATTTAAAATGTATTAAAGAAAAATAACAAATACATTGACATTTTATTAACATATTTCATTGCGAGATTGTCTTTGATTTATAAAGTATGATGTTGAAAATGCAACATTGTAGTTTAACAAAATGACTATTATTGACATTTTTAGTAGAGCTATATTAACAGAAATACTACAACAACTGGACATTCAATACCCAGTTTTCTCATCTAAATGTACATTTCAAAATATTTATATTGTTTATTTATTTACATTTTGTTCATCGGATAATCCTGACAAATCAAATGTCACATTTTTCTCAAAAATCTGAGGGTGATAACATTAAGAACATTATTAATATCTGAGTACAAAAATTAAATCCTAAATCTTTCTCCTACAATGATTTCTGAAGGGTCACTAATACTGAGGTAATAGTGCTTAAACTTTAGCTTTGGATCATAGGAATAAATTACATTTCAAAATGCATTTGTGTAGAAAACATTTATTTCAGATGGTAGTAGTTGTGATCATTTGTTGAGCATAACAGACTTTCAAAAACATTAAACATTAAGAAACAACTCAATACCTATTCTGTGTTACAAATCAGTGGCAACAGTGTAATGTCTTTGTGTTTAGTATTATCACCAAATATTTATATAGGTTCAAACCATGAAGTGTTTTTTTTTCAATGAGCTTCAAGAAATACTACATATGAAATCCATATTTAATAATATTTTAAAGACTGTCAATTTAGAACAGTGCACATGTTTTAACAATTGATTATGGTTAATACTATTTTTGTGTGTGTTCTGATATGTATTTTTTGTAACTTATCCTATGCTGCCTGTCTTGACCAGGACTCCCTGGTAGAGGAGATATTGTATCTCAATGTATCTATATTGTAATATTTTATATATTTTTATAAATTATTTATAATTACATTTACATGTTATATATTTTACAATAAATGCATATTTTTAATTATTATACTTTAATACTACTAATACTTTATTACTATTATACTTTATATACTTATTTATAAAAAAAATTTAGTTTGAATGAATTTCACTTGACAAATAAATAAATAAATAAATAAATAAATAAATAAATAAATAAATAAAATCAAATGCGCCATCATCTGACAAGTAAAAATGTTGTTTTTTTTGTCAATTTTTTTCAATGTTTAAAATAATTGGTAAATTATATACATTTAGAATATACGCTTATTGTAATTTTTCATAAGTTTTAAATATTATGTATTATTACATTTACATATTATACATAAATTACAATAAAAGCCTATTTTTAATATTGTATTTTTGCTATTCATAAAAATTTCATTTTACATAAAAAAAAAATAAATAAATAAAATAAATAAATAAATAAATTTTCATGGGGCCCAAAATTAAAAGATACATGTAGAAAGCATAAAACTAGAATATTAAATCATGTTTTGCACTTAGTTTTACAGACAAAAAAAAATATGGTATACAACATCCACTCTTATTTACACTAACTTACAAAACGAGAAAGAAAATATTAGTGTGGAAAAAAAAAAAAGTTAGAAATTTACACAAATCATACAAAAATTCAAACTAAACTGGCAATATGGTAATTTTGTTACACACTATTCCCCAAATGTCCTCGCTTTAGGGTAAGCAAGCGTGACGCGGGTGTTTCTCTCCACGACTGCGCAGTGACAGTGATAGTAATAGCAGCCGACATCTCTTCCTCCCCATCTCCCGTTCTCCTATTCTTCCCCAGAGGGGCTCTCAAAACTGTTGATTCTCCTCCTGCCATTCCCAAACAATGTGCTTGCCTTCTTTCAGCTCCTTCAGAACGGCCATAAATGTGTTTCCTTCTCAGCAGAGAAAGAGAGAGAGCGTGAAAGGAAAAGGAGAGCAGAAATGATGCAGGGAAGAGGATGGACTGTCAGGATGTTCTGCCAGTTTGTGGATTATTAAAAGGAGCAAACCCTGATGAATTGCAGAATAAAACATGAGTCAAGGATGCATCATCGAAGGTTTCACGTCAGTGTGAGGTGTTCGTGAGCCATCTTCTGTAATTTCTCACACTTTGCAACACGATTAAAATAAGAAATACTTCTTAATCCTTTGGCAACTGATTGGATCCAGAAAACAGTTGCTGATAAAGTCTGTGAAACACTTTTTGGCTACTTATCTCAGAAGAACAACTTTTTAATTTATGAAGAAGTATTAGTCACCGGTCACTTCATTAGGTACACATTTTCATCCCGAGACCCAAGTTCATATTTGAAATACAAATTAAAATAATTTAGATCACATCCGAGAGCTCCCTCATCCTCCTAAGATGGAAATGGTCCGAAGACATTCAGACTTCAACAGTGTAAAAATCTTAATGTTCTGAGGGTCTCGTCTAAATCTGATCTTTATTTTGAGTTTTCTATTGGATTCTATCTAAGCCATACTAGAGCTTGATTTTCTTTCTCTCTAAGCAGTTGAGAGTTTCCTTGACTGTGTTTTGGATCATTGTCTTGCTGAAATGTCCACCCTGGTTTCATCTTAATCATCCTGGTAATGTAGATGTTAGGCCAATGTAGCTAATATTAATTTACAGTGACGAAGGAGGGTTGCTGAATACCTACTGAGAGGATTCAGCTGATGTCTGGGCTTGCACTCTTTCTATACCTCCCTTCATGTGTTCAATACTTTTTTCCCTGCGTCATTTCATTTTATTACACAACTTAATTTGTAAACTAACTAGTTTAGTTTTATTTGCATATATAGATTTCTTTAGATGTTACCAACATCAGGTAAAAATTTCAAGTTAACAGCATCTTTAGAAATATGTTTCCTGAAAAAATCAGTAATGTGTCCATTTTCAATACTTATTTCCCCCACTGTAAGCAAACGACAACCTACCGCTCTCCCTCGTAAAGCCAATATGGAAGTAACTGAAACTGCAATTCATCGACTCCCCTTTAGGGGCTGGCTCCAGGAAATTGCTCCAGGCTTGCATTTACTAACACAGACTATAAAGTATTTGGGAATAATTAGCATTTTCCTCCTGTAGAAAAACATCATAAAAACAATGTTAAATGACTCATTGTATTACAACAGTGTTTTTTAAAAGTCACTTTAAAAACACTTTAGTGATGTAGTATACAACCAAGCACGTGGTCAGAACACAATCAAGTCGAAGGTAATGAAGCATTAAGTGTTTCTCCCAAAGAAAAGCCTGTCTAAGCAAAATGTTTGCAGGCTTCTGTAGCTTCACTGACGCTCCGGCTCTTTGCCCTTTTTTGGTCAGCCCTGGTCAGTGCGATGACGTGCAAACAAAATGCTGACGGCTGGCCACGCCTACTTGTAGCTTTATTTGCGCTCTTCAGAAATCTATGGGTGATGTCACTAATACTACTTCCATATCTTTTACAGTCTACTACTGTAAGTCAATCCAATCTCGTTTTTACTTTTTTTTTTTTTTTTGGTGGACAAAAGCTGTTCTTGGAGCTTCGTATGACATACCACGCAACATACCACGTTACAAAGCTTAAATCCCTTTGACTGGTTTCTTGACTATGACAGACAGTTCACTAAACTCAAATGCCATCCACAGTCTCCAGATCTCAGAAAAATTAAACATCTTTCAGATGTTCTAGATGGTAGATTCACAACATGGATGCACAGCCAACAAATCTGCAGCAACAATGTGGTATCATGTCACTATAGTCCAAAATCTTTAAAAATGATAAAAATCAACGCAAGAAAGAACTACGGCAGTGCTAACTACCCATTAAAGTGGACAGAGAGTGTGTTTTTCTATGGAAGAATGTGCACTGATAAATCATTTAAAATAGGACCAGGAACATGCATTGAAAATTAAGAAAATAGGGTCAGTTCTGATTTCATGTTGACTTTAAGGGGGTGATGCTGGAATCAGATAAGCAAATTGCTACTTTTCAAATCGCAAGATAAAGCGTAGAGAAAAATCAAACAATATTGATAAGAATAAAGAAGTGGTTTGACAGAAAGATAAGAGTCTGAACCACAACTCAACATACGCCCATAACGCACACACACAAATGCATACACTGCTACCCTTCAGTCAAACACAAATATTGTGTTCACAGATATATAAATGGCCTTTCACAATATATATACACATATATATACACATATATACACATA
>CAIGQZ010033112.1:8114032-8127724 GCA_903798205.1 Danio tinwini
TATATATATATATATATATATATATATATATATATATATATATATATATACACACACATATATATATATACACACACATATATATATAAAATAAAAGGTAAAATATATGGTCAGACATACCCAAACAACTATACAAATTAACAATGATTTGAGGTCTAATAGGTTTGTTCACAAACAAAAATAAAATCAATAAAGTTAAATCAAACAATTCATTGTCCTTTTGCTCACTGATCTCAGCATTTTACCATACGCTGTGCTACATAGGTATATCATTACAAAATAACAACAGCTAATAAAATAGTGGCATGATTTGCTTTTTTGCTAATGAATAGCTAGGTAGAAAGGCTAATTTATATGCTGGACTATTGGCTGGTGTATAATTAACTTTTTCACTCCAAATAGGGCATTTTATAGGAACTATAAAATACTTCTTGTGAACGATTATTGCCCTTTATTTGCACAGGGTAAATAACACATGATGCTTCTTGCAGACAATAAATAATTTTAATAATGTGTAGAAGAAAATATGCATGATATAATTCTTGTTCTAAAGGTTTGTTACCTGAAATCATAAGAAAGAAATATTTTATTTCTAAAATACAGTAAAATCAGATATGAATAAATTGCATTTTAATGCACATTATATGGTGTAATTATCAGCGTCAATACTCTGGTCTTTAGTGCCACATTGATCTTTTAAAAATGATTATCAGCATGAATATTTTTGTGAAAACCATAAAACATTTTTCCACAAGCCTCTGATGAATAAAAAATAACAGTTTGTATGAAACTGAAATTATTTATAATAATGTAAAACTCTTTAGGTCACATTTGATCACTTTAATGCATCTTTGTGGAATACAAATGCAATTTTTTTCTTTCAATACAAATCTATCAAACTCAAACTCTTGAATTATAATGTGGAACTTAGAGAAGCTCACACACACTCAATTAAAGCAACATATTAGACACAAAATGGGAATGAGTAATAGAAAGTCACTGAATGGGAGAGGAGGAAAAAAGAGGGCTAGAAAGTGTAGAAATTCTGCAACCACGGGTCTATACAAGGCAGTGCTTCCCACACATACCTTACTTGGGCGGCCTGCCCAGGTATATATAACAACTGCCCAAATATATTTGATTTGATGAGTTTTTTTTTTACCAATATTATCATCCTCTTACTTTTTTTTTTTTTTGTATCCGCCCAAGATAACCAAACATCTGTGTTCGATTAACCAGTGGAAAATCTTCTCTTGCCCTGCACATTATGTACTGCTCATTGTGTGTGTGCGCAAGAACTGTCAACAAAACTTCCTCAGACTCACATGCTCTGCATAGACCCAAAGATGCACCTTTTTGAGGCTTAAAAATGTCCGGCCGGTGTTTCTAAATCTTCTTAACTGTCCGGGAGTCAACTTTTGTATTCACTTTCTAAAGTTGTTGTGTTTTTGCATTACTCTTTTATTAAAGACTACTTTCCGATTGGCTTCACAACTGACAGCGAGCACAGCAGCAAGAGATCGAGAGAAAAAGTAGCCCAAATAACAGATTCTATAATCAACTTTGTGCAAATGGATCTGAAAAAGCATAGTGAATAATTTTTTTTTTTCCAACAACAAACTTTAACCCACTAAAAAGAAACCGTGTCATAATAAATAAAAGTATTATAAAAAAAAATAAAATTATTTTTGTCACATGTAGTTACCTTATGTGCTGGTAAAGGATGTGTTTCAGTCTGGCTATACCACTGCAAGTACTGTATATTTTATACCTGTGGGACGCACTGCAAGGTCTAGTTTAAAAAATGTCAGGCCAGGCCACTGCTCTGTATCCCTGATAATACATGTCTATTACTAGACAAAACAGCAAAAAAAAGAGGATGACACGTATGATCAAAGTGTCAAAAGAGAAAGGCCATCCTTTACATCCCCCACAGGAAAGAAAGCAGCATGTGTGTGTCCCTGGAGAAAGTAGCTTTTCCTTTAAACAATTCTGCATGTGTAATATTGAAAGCCAAAACAATAAGATTTCCGGTCCACATTTGAAGGCTCACAACAGGCGACGCTAGAAATGCAATATCTTCCAGCCAGGCTAATACGATTGCACAAACACAGTAAAACCCCATATCCCGCAATAATTTGGTTTGCCCGTTAAAGTGTTGGCGTAGGTACTGAGTTGGAGGTATTTTCAAGAGGGCACCCTGAGGTTAACTCCAGTGGAAAAGAAGAAAACTGTGTTTTCAGTTATGAATCTTCATCCACTGCCACATCCACCCCTGCATTCCTCATCAAACACTAACTGGTGTGAACAACTCCCCCACCTTTGAAATAAAAAAAACCTGGCCTAGTGAAAATGTGCATGCAGTGCAATTACCACATGCTGTGTCTTTATGCTTCAATAGCATTAGGGAGGTGAATCAGTTGAGCTGCTTACTGTAGATAATAAAATATATTTTTGGGCCTATAAAAAGGTGATTGCTTTTGTCAGAGATCCAGACTAGAAATAAAATAGTCATAAATGCAAAAAAAAAAAAACAAACATTTATGATCATAAAAAAGAACTCTGTGATTCACATAATCCTGTAAATGCCAGTATTTCCAGAGTGCAACAATAAACAGAGTGATTTGCAAAAAAAAGTGATTTTTTAATGATTCAGTTTTATAAATATTATGCCATACAATGTACAATCAGAATCTCAATGTGATGCCATTAAGGTGAAAAAAGTATCCTGAATACAACTGCTGAAACACTAATTATTATAGTCTGTCTGGTTTTTAATATTACTAACTCCCTTCAAGCACTTAGAGATATTTCATTCAAAAATGAAAATGACCTCATCATTTACTCTCCCTCATGCGCTTTCAAAACTTTGACTTTTTTCTTCTGCTGAACATAAAACCAGTTATTTTGAAGAATGCTTGTTGCTGGCACCAATCAGCAGCACTACTGCAAGCAGCAAGAAGGACACTAGAAATATTCAGTCAGCATGTTGAGTAGACTTTGCTTTTCTGGTGAGCATGTTTCCTTCAGATAGAATAGAACAGAATATTCAGCTATTTTGAACTTTGACTGTGGTGTGTGCTCTATTCTAAGATTTGGTTGACACGTGGGTTATATAGCGCAGTGCAGATGTCTAATAGATGTCAAAACATAGTCATCTTGGTTAAAACAAGGCAACATTTGGGCTGTCAGTGAAAATCTAAGAAACATTTAAGAATAGGTCTAATAAACAGAAATGACTACACATATAAAGTCTGTCTAATCTTTCTATTTGACAATTAGTCTAGTTTTGGGCTATTCTTAGATCTCTATTAGATTTTCACTGACAGCCCAAGTTTAGTCTCGTTTAGATGTCTATTAAACTTCTATTAAACAAAAAATTTGTTCACTGAGTTTTTGCATTTGGTACACAGTTTCTACAGCTGAAGGTAGAGCGAAACAAAGGTGATCAACAGTGCGACACACCATAAGCCAAATTTAGGCTGATAATTATCTACAGCCTGAAAATTCAGTGCATCCCTAGAAAAACAATGACTATGGAAGTCAATAGGTTAAGGTGACATTGCAAATTTTTTTATGCTGCTATATATTGCAATATGAATTTCACCAGATGGCTTGAATAACACTATTTGTGAAAAAATCATTAATTTAGATTGGTTAGGTAGATTTGGTAAGGGTGTGAAAATAAAATTGCAAGAATATTTACAATAGAGCAAAGAATAAAGTAAAATAAACAGCACTTTATGTTTTACCGGAGAGTCAAACAGTATTGAGTAGGGCTGTGCGATTTGGGGAAAATATCTGTGTGCGATTATTTTTTTTTTTGACATATTGCGATTGCGATATTTGATTTACGATTTAATTTTGTAGTCAGGCTTCAGCTCAATAATCTGTAAGCTGTCGCAACAATTCTGCGACAGCTCTTAAAAATGACCTGTTTTTGTTTAGTGTCTGTGACTTTGAAACCAAAATATTCCCATATTACGAATGCTGTTTTTCTTTGATATTAATATGTCTATTAATGCTTCTGAAGGCAACAGAAGCCATAATCTCATTTGTTAGCGCTTTCTTGTTTTTAATTTTTTTTTATTGTGGTCGTAGTTCGGTTGAGCAATTCTGATTGGGCATAATGAAAGTGTGCTCACTCATTTGGCTAGTAAGGCTGTCACACACAGCTGATGTTCTGTCGATTTGTTGATGTTGTCAGATTTTCCTACCTCTTATTCAAAAGGTAAGTAGCACATTTTAGTGAAGCAATATGCTACCCATCAAATTTTGCTACCAGTGTAAATTTTTATGTGGATTAGTGTGATATGAATCTGTAATAATTACCCTCACCTACCTAATCCCTAACCCAAACTTCAGAACCATTTAAATACAGTGCTGGTAGCATAATTTGATGGGTAGGATAAAATGTCAGTACACCGGCAGTCACGCATTTGCTTTGGGCGGCAGAAATTAAATGCATATATATTTATATTACAGCCTCTTGCAATTAACTAAATCGCAACGTTTCAGATTGCGATTCGATATCGATTAATCGCACAGCCCTGGTATTCAGATACAGAAATGTAATAATGTAATGTAAAATAACACTGTATAGTCTTTATTGTATTAATAATTCTTCATTAAAGTTACAAATGTTTTTCGTTATAGTGCCAGAATGCAAATGAAAAACACATGCAAATGATAAAGTTTCACTCTGTTATGTTTATACTTTGCAATGACTCTACAAATCTCATGCATTATCAATTGTTGATTGACTATAATCCCAACTCAATAGGGATGTAACGATTTACCTGACTCGATTCGATATTCAAGATTCGATACGATTCACGATACTTATCTCTCGATTCACAATTTAGTCACGATTTTTAAACAAAATTTAAAACTAATTTAAGGTGAAGAGTATTTTTTTCCTTAAATGCTGCACATTTTTGCTAAATATATTTTCTGCCATAACTAAATTGCTACTTAAAAAAAGAACAATACAACCTAACGACACATTAATATAAACAAACAAACTGAGACTGCTGGGATTTTACATACTTTTAAAAGAAATATCAGTCTTTTCACTGTGCTGATGGTTTGGTTGCATCATATTTGTTTTTCTGTTAGTGTAAGTAAATGTCTTTTTGCACTATTTGCACACAGTTTGTCTGGCGCACTTTACCACTGTCATTTTACTCTGCCGCCCTACCTCTGGCTCGCCGCTTATGCGCAGGTAAAAGAGTAGGGTCTGTCTGTGAACTGCAAGACAGGGGCGTAACATGAAGGTGCATTAGGGGCGTAACTTAAAGTATGTTAGAGGTGCAACTTAAAATTATGGAGCCATGTCAAAACTATGTTGTCGGCTAGATGGCACTGTAAATCAGTTATTAATGTCTACTTCACACCTGAACCCAACCATCACAGTTATTAATGTCTTTACCTACCACAACCCTAAACCCAACCACAGTTATTAATGTCTACACCTACCCCAACCCTAAACCCAACCATTACAGCTATTAACATCTACACCGACCACAAACCTAAACCCAACCATCATAGTTATTAATGTCTACACCTTCCCCAACCCTAAACCCAACCATCAGAGAGTTAATAACATACAGCCGCAAATTGCGGAGGCTTTCATACTTGACCTTATGTTATGTTTATACTTTGCAATGACTCTACAAATCTCATGCATTATCAATTGTTGACATCTTCGGCATGGAACTGTTAATTGCAACCACAGGGGGCAACGTTGAGTATGCTAACCGTCATGACAAAATGTTGTCCGCCATTTTGTCAACAACATCTCGTTGTGAGATCTCGTCTGGTTCAACGGGATCTCAATAACTTCAAAGTTACGCCTTTTCATTTTACACCCCTGTCTTGCAGTCCGCAGACAGATACACTTGAGGTAAAGCGTGATTGTGCCTGTAAACACAACACCTCCTCTGTTTCAACCAGTTTGAATAGTCACATATTTTGATTGATTTTCAACCAACTCACAGTAAATCGTTACATCCCTACAACTCAACATTGCAGATCCTGTGATGTGACTATTGCAGAAACACACATTGCAAGATCGATGCTGAAACCATATATTATATATTGTGCAGCCCTAGGTGGAAGCAACCATCTTTTCCCTAATTTCTGTTCAACAAAAGAGAAACTTATATAGGTTTCGAATAATTGAAGGCTGAGTAAATGATGGCAGAATTTTCCTTTCTGGGTGAACTATCCCTTTAACACTGACTACTGTTATTGTAAGCTAAAAACTATTGTCAGGATTCAAGTAAGCGGCACTCAATGAGCTGAAGTGTTTTTGAACAACCTTGTATGTCAAGTCATTCTGTAATTGCCAACTAAAAAAAGCCGCAATTTAGCTCCAAAATGTTTCATTTTCAGAGCCAGTAGCTATTTGGTCTTGGCACAGGTACACAGGCACTGTGGCTCCAAAAATCCTTTAACAAATATCAACCTATTTCTTCAAGCTCACGGAAAATGCATTTACACATTGCACTTAAAACTTCATTTTATCTCCCAAAAGACACATTCAGGCCACTGGCTGGCATACAGACTGGCAACATACTCCTTCTCTAATAACAAAACAGTGAATGCATGCACATGCATGTGCTTACAAAACCAGGCCGCAAAGGATAGGGAACTGGTGAGTGATATTGATGTGGTCACGCTGAGGGAAGCGCTATTGGCCAATATGGAGGTGTGAGATAATGGAGTGTACTTGCTGATAACATCTGTACGGTGGGTATTAGCCAAATATCCAGGCAAGGCAGAAAATGTGGGAACTCTCTCTTCACTGTGTGCAGCGGGATGACTGGGAAGCCGCTCCTGCACAATCACACAGAAAAATCTGAAACTCATATAATCACCAAATTACAATATTAAACAGGCCACCGAATATGACTTTCTCCAAGGCAGACTGAAAGGTTATCCCTGATCAGGTCTGGCCGAATTCCACTGCTCAAGACCCCTTTTATGAGATTATATCTGTTTCATGCTTAGTCCATCAACTTATATCAGCTGGGACTTCTTCAAAGAGACAGATTGGACCTCGGCAAATCAGGAACAAGCCATAGGACAGAGTCTACCTGTAAAGTTTCTTTACGAACCTAAAAAATCTCGTCATGCCCACTGAGACAGGTGGCCTTTACAGTACAGACTGATAGGAAACCACTGAGGAAAGATGCAGAGTTAGGGATTGAGTCATTTTGAAAGCAAGTTTTCCCTCAAATGTGTCAAGCCAAAGAAAATATTGCAATACAAAGAAAGGAAAACGTGCCATCAAATAAAAAATAGCAGAGGCTATATCTAGGATATGTTTCTCGGAAAATATTTCAGAATTACACAGCAGGGAAAAATGTGATAAGGACATAGTTAAGGTTGTCGAGTACAAGGTTGAGGAATATTTCCTGTTTTCGCAACACTTTCTTTTGATTTATTTAGTCCAACTATGTGTTAGGTCATCCTGCATTATCGGGAAATGCTGTTGATGACAATGCGCTGCAGATTGCTGAAGGTTACAGGCAGACTATGGGCAAGACAGACAAAAACAAACATGAAGTAAATATAGCCCCATTCATATGGATAATTACACAACCCACTACGATGCATTAAGCTATACAGTCAACCACATAATAACCAGAGAGCGAGCAAAAGCAGCAGGGAGTTTACTTTCTTACTTCCTTCTGAATGCGAGCCTGAGTGTGATTATTTCTGAGTAGTTTTGTTGATTACAGTTCACAGGTTCTCGTAGCTAATGATTTATAGAAGTAGTAGGGAGATTATCCGAAAATTGTGGAAGTCCTCGCCAAGCACGAGCCGTGCATAGGGGTCCAATCATGACAGCCCTGATTGAGCAAAATTACAGATGATCTTCAAGCTTTAATTTAAATTTGCATGCGCATGGGTGTGTTCGCCCCCGTGCTGCCTGAGAGGTCCGTTCCCGCCTCTTGCTACTGAAACAAGCACAAAACATACTACGCTGTATTTGGGGTGTGTGTATGGGGGGTTGATGTGCTCAAACGCATGAATTCACACTCATGCCAACACACATTATGCAGAAAAGCTATTGAAATTATTCAAAGTTCCTTAGGTATTAATTGTTGGTTTATTTTGAAATGAGCAATTTAAAACAAATACAGTTTTTTTTGCACCCCACATTGAAACACATGTAAGAGATTAAAGGGAGGTGCTGAGAAAACATGGTATTTCAAAAGTATTAGAAATGTGTCCAAACTTGTTGAGCAAGTGAATCACACAGAAGAGATGAACACACACACACGCACAGATATTAAAGGTAAAGTTGAAATTGGTCAAAGTAGAGTTTAATAAATCACAGATGTGTGCCTGTAGGGTTCAGCTCATACTCTCAAAAATGAAGATTCTCTAATCATTTAATTAAAACACTCTGTACTGAAGATATATTGAAGAATGCACTTGTATCTCTTTTCCATGCAGTAACAATAAGTATATTATGAAGCATCCAGGCAGCAGAATAATTTCAGAACTTATGAATAGATGAATATGCCTGCGTAACAAAGTCAAACATACTGAATGGTACATAATATATATATATATATCTCAATAGAGCTAATTCTTCTTGGCACAAGAATGTTCTTTTCTTTTAGCTGGATCTTTTTGATGAATTAGCTGATCTAGTTCACAAAATCTGTCTGAATGATTCATTCACAGTCCTTAAGCTCAACTCAAAGACTGTCGCAATAATTAATGGGCCACCAAAAGGCAAGATTGTCAATGACTCAGTGTTATTGGAATATTTATCATTAATATAAATTTTTATTAGCTTTTATTTATACATTTTAAATAAATTTCATTTAAGTTTTAGCATTTTTGTTATTTTTAGGGCTGTCGATACTAAGGCATGGATTAATTTAAAATCGTTAAAAAAAGTAAATAATTTAAAACAAATAATTTATTAACATACATAACAACTGCAGCTTTAACATAAGTTATGATCATTTTGAGAGTCTGGAGTTTAATCACACCCAACATGATGGATCAGGTAGGGTGATTTAGCTTTGTTTGCGGTCAGGTGATTTTAAGTTGTAATTTTTAAAAACAGTGCGATATGACGAGTGAAGAGTGCAATATTTTGGCTGGATAAACAAACTGGCATCTCACTGGAAAAAAGTAAAACATCTCACTGGATTTCTGTTTATCTTTTTTAAGTGAACTATAGCTTTTCCCACCTCATGTTTATACCTGATTTCAATGACCAAAATGATTTGCTAAAAAGCTAGGAACTGCACTCCAGGATCAGAAAACATTTTCACTCGGCTCCTCTTCTGACAAGTCCACGCAAGTGTGGCAAGATGTGAGTGTGCCTGACTATAGAGTCTGATTTATGGCTGATTTTAACAGTTTTCTAACTAAAAGCAATGGCATGCGATAGATGAAATATTTTCCATACTAAAAGGAGTTTTTGTCCTAAGGGTGAACAACAGTATAAACTGAACACCTCAGGTACACCTCATGTGCTTTATTCAGTGTTAAATGCTCATAATGTGATGTCATGTTTGAATGCCATTTTACATGACATTTTTTGCCATACTACTGAAAGCAGCAGCAGATAGTTCACCTCAGACCTTGAAAATAAATTTGAAATTGAACTTTAGAAATGTGATTCAAGGCAAGCTAAAACACATCAATGATTCAGCATGTACATTTACTAATGTTAAAGAGGTTTAACAAATATTAAATTCGATAATAAACCTTTCCATTTTGTTGGAGTGCAGTAAGTGCACTATTCTGTGCTTCTGAATGACTGTAATAAAATTTCTGTTGTGTTTTGTCTGGCGAAAACAGCCAAATTGTTTATCACTCATCACATAGTATGTTGTTAGGACATGGGGTTACGATGTAACCTGCTTACCTAATGTTTACATTCATAATATTTATATTATTTGCTAATTAATATCCACCTCATATGGAACTCTGAATCGGTCTCATTTCAGAGTCTGCTCCTGTCCACTGGAGATCACATTTTGGTCTCGGACACAAAATTTGAGAATCTTCCTGACTGAATGAATGAAACATGGTTTTCCACCTAGGCAACCTGAGATGCTGAAATATAATTGGCTACAGTGGCAGTGGGCGGGTTATAGAAACCAAAACAAAGACAGCTGTTTCAGACACATTTTCAAAGCAGAATATCTGACTTCAGCATTGTTTTTCAGATAAACAAATATGTGTTTACTTAGCATGTAAACTTAAATATCTGCAAATATATTATGGTATTGTTATGCTTTAGAAAGTCAAAAACTTTCATACAGCAATTTAACTTTAAACATTGCAATAAACGCCTTAAAATTTACACAATGTTAACCCGTCTCTGAAAGACTTGGATGTCAGACATCACTCGAACCTTACATATATATAGGCCTAATGCCTTTTTTTTTTTTAAACTTCAGTCACTATTCAGTACAAGGATAAAAATAAACAGCAACGTTTTTAAAATATCTTTTTAGAATGCCAGCTGATTGCAACAAATTTGAGGTAAAAAAAAACCTCTGTGTGAGTTAAGACAGTATGTACACACAAAGCTATTGCATCAGGTTTCAAACTTTGTTCAAATCATAAGAAAACATGAGGAAATAAATGGCTGAGCTGAGAGGCCGTGACAGATAAGAGCAAAGCACATATTATAAGCTTTATCCACCTGACAGGCCATCTAAAACGTCAGCTGATAAACGAACAGCAACAAGTTTCTCACAGCAGTTCACAGTTCGGTTACAACTGAAAGGCAGGAGTGGAGATTACGGAGGAGGAAAAATATCTCACATACACACCACTAGACAGAAAGCAAAAGTGTGTGGTGAAACGTGTCTACCTCGCAGCGCTCATGTATCTAAAAGCGAGCCTCATTAATCAGGTTATACTGCAACATTTGGTGTAAACATCAAATCAATTTCTGCGTTCATAGTTTCCAGCACTGGTGTGAATCGTGAAGCAAAGGAGTTGATGTTTAGTCTGCAGATGCCGTTGCCTAAATCTGTGTTAATAAACCACAACACAGCATAACAAGACTAAACATGAAGACACACCAACCCTGAATGCAAGTGTCAGTTTATGCTTGTGCTAGAATGAAAAATAAATAAATAAATCAATGAGGCTACAAGGTAAGGGAAAATTAAAGTCCTTATTGTATTAAAACTAAACAATGTCAAACCACAAATCTATAAAACCGTGAAAGCCTTTTTCTGAAAAGCTATGAAAAAATAACTACTTCCAAGCATATTGGAAGGCAAAATTTCTGTCTTCATCTACTCACCTTCACACAAAAAAAAGATTAAGATTTCAAAAAGGCAGTATTTGCAGAAGAACCATAAGAATAACCATTTTAGTTCTCCAAATATGTTTAAGTGAAAAGTTCTTCAAAGAACACATATATTTTTTATTATTAAAATTTAAAACTACTGCAATGAACCTACTGTTTGAAAATAAATTCGTTCGAAAAAACGAAAATACTATGAAAAAACTATGGCTGTTAAAGGATTTTTATGGAATCATCAATGTCAGTAACGATCCTTTATTTTTAAACAAAAATTTTTCCATTGTTTTCCAATATAAACACACACTTGGGCCGTACTCACACTACGTACAGTTGCCTTGAACCGGGCCAAAGCATGTTTGTCCCCCCTCCCGTCTCCCCCGATGGTCCGCACTCACATTACATTCGGGTCTGGGCACGCTTACGTCATCGACGATTCAGTAAGCGCTCTCGCTCAGCACAGTGGAGATTTCTTTAGTTATAACATTTAAGTCGTTTGATATGCAGTGACACGCAGTCTAATATTTCGCCGAACAGATCAGTCACTTTTGACTCTCATAAACAATCATAAAGTTCTCGTACTGCAGGAATTAGGAGGTTTGCTGAAGCTGCAGCTGTGGTGCAGTAAGGGATTTGCGTCTTTAATATTCGATATACGATAGTTTGTGTTCATTGAACAGTACGAATGATGAATTAATCCATATGAAACGGTCCCTTAAAAGTCACATCTCGCTTTCAGTTTTGGGCTCAGGAACGCTTGCACTCAGCCCAAGTGAACCGCGCTCAGGCCCACCTCTTCTAACCGGGCCTGGGCCGCCCAAGTGAACTGTGAACTGTGAACTGAGCCCGATTCAGAGCACTCACACTTCTCAAACGATCCAGAAAACAGGCCTGGGCACGGTTCGGATAGCATAGTGTGAGTACGCCTTTAAAGGGCCACGAAACCCCATTGTCTCAGCAGGGTGTTTTCACAGCTCTAGTTTGAAAAAAACTCAGGAAAGTGGGTGTGTCCAGCTCTGTTTAGGTGGGAGTGACAGGGGAGGGAAAGAGGGAAGATTTTGCATAAAAATGGGAGTTTCCGTTTGGGCATGCACTGATTTTCACAGAGGCAAATCAAACACACAGACGCAGGGGAGAAAGACAGTGACTGTGTTTACATAGACATCACATCAGTAATCTAATTATTTGCGAAATTCTTATTTGCAGTTTGACACTTTCACTTTCATTCAGAAATATGTCATGCATGCCCCCCATGACAAGCGAGATATTGTATGCGAGGAACTGCTGGAGAGTGTAGTTTTAATAGAATGTTTAATACCACATGGCGAATGGGAGAAAAAAATCCTCCACATTTTTCAGTAACTTAGATGCACTCTGTAGGTAGTGTCAGAAACCCATGCGTGTATAGACTATCCTGTCACAAAATGCTGCGAGAATCCTACACGACGGTAAATGTTTAGTTGCGGTGTTTACATGTTTACATTCAGAGAGCAGCATTTGCAGCGGATCTTTCAGCCTATAATATTGTACTATAATATTGCAGTGATATTAACGTACTGTAAACTTAACTAAATAATTTTGACTAAGGCATGTCTTTAAAAACTGAAAGAGTAATGCTGATGATAAGAACTAACTTTGCCATCTGAATGAACAAACAAAGGGCACTGATCTCACACACACTTACCAAATCTGTAGCGACAGGACAACAAACACAAACTGGAGCCGTGTCTTTTTTAAACGGAGATGAGCGGCAAATGTGGATTTTTGCATTTCTAGATACAAAAAGCTCTCGGGTAAAAAAATTTTTCCTTACAAACGCATTTGTCGCGTGTCGCATGCACTGTATTCCACACGTAAGTCCAGCTGTGCTCTCATAGCGGGAAGATGAAAACAAAACCTTCATTGCAGCACAATAATAAATGCAGCACATTAATAAATGCAACACTGATGACCCAGGTCTCCAAATTCTTGTTCTTCCACTTGTTTTGGCAACACAGCATGGCGTCTCTCTGTCGTCTGAACACTGTAACAGGTAAAATCAGTCTTCGAAGATCATGCATATTAATGAAGTTGCACCGCATACACAATAGAGCACGCTGATTGGTTTGAACCAAGTCTTTTTCATTAATGCTCAATGCTGCACACTCAGGGACAACACAATGTACTCGCAGGTACAGACATCCAGTCTCCACGCTGGAAAACATACAAGTATCTAATTGCCGTGATGCAGCTTCAAAAAATAGTTTCAAACAGGAAGAATGAATTTGCTCAAAATAAACCAAAAAACAACCAATTTTCACTTTTTAGTGAAATATATGTGTCCTTATTGTGTTTATAGCAGCGTGGGACGGACGGACGGACACACATACACATATATATATGTGTATATA